>OZ059838.1:13067104-13366374 GCA_964057195.1 Orthosia cruda
TCGGCTTGCGACTCTCGACTCCTGGGTTACACCTGGACTCCTGAAATGTATTAAAAATAAAGACTCACTTCACCTCAATTTAAAAAATGATCCTGATAATGTAACACTCAAAACTACCTACAAACGTTACCGTAACTTTCTCAATAACTTGGTGAAAAACTAAAAACCATTCATGATCAAAGTCTGCTTCGGGAGGCAAAAGGTAACTCGAAGGCGACTTGGAATGCCATTAAAATATTACTGATACGAGACAACAAAAGACCTTACCAAACGACTTGCTGAGCCTGTGTGATAACCCCGAAGACTCATTAAATAAAGTTAATAAATACTTCGCGAGCATAGGGAAAATACTGGCTGATAACATCCTAAAAAATGCCCAAAGATTAAATAACCTTGCTTTTGCCTCGGCGCATATCGTAAGCAGCCCGTGCTGTTCGATGGCTGTTTGTGACGTGTCTGAGGATGAATTGGAATCTGTTATTTTGGGCTTGAAGAACAACTGTGCAGTCGGTTGGCATGGTATACCTGCATCCCTACTCAAATCGGCACGACACACCTTAATACCAGCTATAAAACACGTTTTTGATCTATCTATAACTTCTGGGACTTTCCGTAGAGTTTTTAAGAAGGCGATTGTCCGCCCCATTTTTAAGAATGGTGATGGAGACTGTGTCGGCAGCTGTAGGCCGATTTCAGTACTCACAACACTCTCTAAAAGTTTTGAAAAGTTGATAAACAAGCAACTAACTAATTATTTAACTAAACATAATATTATTTCAACGAACCAATATGAATTTATTAAAGGAAAATCAACTGAAGATGCTGTTATTGATTGGACGACAACTCTGATTCAATCTTTAGATAACAAGTTGAAAACCATGGCAGTATTTTTAGACCTATCGAAGGCTTTTGACACAGTCTCAATTCCTATTCTTCTGAGCAAGCTGGAAGCAGTGGGTGTGAGAGGTGCGGTGTTAGAGATTTTTCGCAGTTACCTCACGGAACGTAGTCAGTGCGTGAGGGTTGGATACCTGATCAGCAGCGAGGAATTTCTCACATACGGAGTACCGCAGGGCAGTGTACTTGGGCCCACGTTATTTCTGGTGTACATCAATGACCTCTGTCAATTGACAATTGAAAACTGCAAAATAATTACTTACGCAGATGACACGGCGTTGATCGTGCATGCCAAAGACTGGCAGCTAGCCTTTGATAAATCAGAAAGAGCTCTCTCCACCGTAATTTCCTGGCTGAATGACAACCTTCTTACGCTTAATACAGTTAAAACTAAATTTATTAAATTTTCCTCCAAAGGACTCGTGTCTTACACTATTATGAGAGTCTGGTGTCTTACACTATTATAATTTGAACAAATTACTTTTCATTATATTTATTATATAAAAACAATAAATAAACGTTACTGTAAATGTTGAAGTTGTTTCTTCTTGGTTAACCTATTCTGGAAGACGTTGGTGCCTGTGATACAATGATTTTCATTAGTACAGGTACCAACGATACTCTTTTTCCGTCTTTACTCTTAAAAATGTATGTTTTTATTTTTTGAACCTGTACACAGTACATTTAACTCAATGCCTCTACATGTGTTTTTCCTGAATACTCGATTTTATTATTATATTAAAATAAGTGAGTACAGTGAGTGAGTTATAAAATATAACTGTGTCTATTTACAATTCGTGCTCACATAACGTCTATGTAAATAAAAAATGTGAACGGCTCGACAGATATGCAATGATTTTCAAATAAACAGACATGTTATGAGCGCGCGCGTTGTGAAGACTCGAATAGGTCACAATTGTGACCTTTAGTCTTTAGTTTATGTCACGCATGGCGAAGAGCGCTAGGCTTTGTTGAAACAAAAACAAAATAAAAAAAATGCCATTGTGTGTATATATCAAGATACAGGCTTGCCTAGTTTGGGGCCAATGTAAAAATCTATATAATACTGTTTTTTATTAAATAAAATTTTGAATTTGAATTTGAATTATATAAATTTTACCAATTACGATACCAACGTATATAAAACAGAAGGGATCTCATACCATATGTAAGTACGCAATACGCCTCAATTTTACTAATTTATTTCATTTTTTTCCTAATATTCTGACATTTGGAGGTTAGAAAAAGATAACAATATTGGTGGTCAGAATAATGTTTGTTTACAATCACACGCAAGTGACAAACACCAGCTGTCTCTTTTTTCATGTTGGTTTTATCAAGCCATCCCTTCCGACTTGTGGTGAAATGTCAGATGAATGAAAAGTGTGTATGTGTGCTGCCACTGATGCGCGGCACACTTTTTTCAATTGTTTTGTGAGTGTATAACGTATCTGTTTATTTGCATATCATTGTTAAAAAGATAATAAAAAAAACACCAAAAAATATACCTCAAAGATCCTAACATGTTAATTTGCCATATTTTAACGTTATTTATCCCACTGCAATTATGAAATCAATTGACTGCAATGACTGCAAATGACTGCAATTAATAAATCATATGACTGCAAAAATATTAATTTTAGAAGTCTACAGTTCTTAATAAGAGCGCCGCCGCGCGCCGCCTTATAATATTTTTTTTGAATTTCGCGCACTAACTTTGTTAGGTTGGCAACATAATGCACACTATAAGCGCGTTTCAGACTAAAAATCAGTCGTCCAGCTAGACTGCCAGACAAATAATTTATACGGAAAACGAGAAAATAGAGACTACAGTCACGGTTATTAACGTTTGATTTTTATAAGATAAATCCATAATCATTAATAAAATGCATAAAAATTGCTGCCAGTCAGTAGAGAAACTAAAAGGTCTAAAGGTGTTTCATGACGCACGTTTCACATCGGGCATAATATGGCTAAAAAAATATATTCTAGTAGAAGAGTCCGAACGTCACGAACTCATGCACTTTCGGGAGTTTGTTATTTCAGTACTGATCTGATAGAGAAAAACCCAATTACTATTTGTCCCCTGTAACCTGGACATCGAGACCAGCATCCTCATTGCGTAAGCGAATACGACAACGCAAAGGGTTTGACCGCTATAAATCGACCAATCACACAGACGGAAATCCACATCGCGTTATTCATCTCGCATGTGATTGGTCGATTTGATAGCGGTCAAACCCTTCGCCTTACCGAATTCAAATCGATTGATCGAGTGTCACTGGCTACATTAAATTGGAAAATAGAAAAATGGCGGCTTTTGGGCCCCCAATTGATGTTCCAATTTTTTTTTCACCCATCCCATCGTGGGGGTATCGAAATAATTTATTTATCACAACAACATGATTGTGATTCGAATCTTTGCATTACAAGATTAAAATGAGATACCTCTTTCATATAAAGTATTTAATCAGGGCATGGAGTCCGTCTCTGTCCGCATGTGTTCACATCGGATATGGTCTGCTCCGTACCAAATCCGGACGTGTGGGTTGTCCGGCGGTTGGGCCGTATCAACTACGACTAGACTTGTACTAAACTTCAATTCTCTAAATTCTCTTCCTGATGCAAGATACTGTAACGTGGCCATAAGTCGCTCTTCCGCAGAAACAGATATTCTCATAACAGTATGATTTCTTGTTAAATTTAATAATTCTTCATAGGTTTCGCGGCCGTACTATATCCGTTCTCGCTTAAACACACGCTCGAATTTGGTTCGGCGGACCGACCGGACGGCATTTGCTTCACGTATACCATCAAGTGCACACCGTTGTCATCATGTTGTTGGATACGAAAATTATGATGGTAGCGGCAATAATAGCAGCAACTTTACAGCCACCACGTAAAAAGCAGAAAAAAAACAAAATTGTAAAGCAAATGCTAGTAATAAATTATCTGTGATAGCGAGAACGCGACCAATTGAGTCACATGAAGTTGATAAGAATTTTAGATTAGAGAAGAGATAATTTTAAAATATATCTGCGAATGAACCGCAAAATCTTTGAAGAATTATTAAACTTAGGTCTGTTTTGAAACACACGTCCAGATTTGGTACGGAGCAGACCATATCCGATGTGAACACAAGCGGACCGAGAGTCGAGAGTGGTCCGCCGGACATTATTATTATTAATTGAGTCCACTCAATTAATAATAATAATGTCCGGCGGACCACTCTACACACGCTCGGATATGGTACGGCCGGACTAACCCCGCCCATAAATCTGTGGTCCGGCCGGACCAAATCCGAACGTTTGCTGTGTTACTATAATATTGCGCGCTGTAATATAGTGCTAACACACGTCCGGATTTGGTCCGGCCGGACTAACTCCGCCCACAAATCCGTTCTCGCTTACACACGCTCGAACCTGGTTCGCCGGACCGACCGGACGGCAGTTGCTTCATGCAGGTTTGCCAACTTAGAGCTTTTAGCCCCAAATTTAAGGTAAAATATCCATGTCGGGCTGATGACTGGCTAGACTAATATTTCATGCATTACTAACGAAACCGATTGTCCCTTGTTATGCTGCAGGTTTTGCTGTATAATGATGACACGATTCATTCTAAAACGAGATGGATCATTTGTTTCATTCATACCCCATTGCCGAAAGTTTTTTATTGTAAACATGTATGATCTCAAGAATTCCGAAAGCTCAACCGAAGTGCCAAGTCTCAACTAAAACGAATTAACAATATAAATATTTAATTCGTTATAATAAGTTCTAATAAAAAGTAATTAAAATTAAGTTATATTTTATTTACCCTAGTAAAACGAGCATCTCGTTTTACTAGGGTAAATAAAATATCATTTTTTTATTATATAATTTTTTTTCAGTCAGGTTTTTGGTAATCCAGATCATGGACATCGGCAATACTGACGACTAATCGTAGTTGGTACGGCCCAACCATCCGACAACCCTACACAAGTCCGGATTTGGTACGGAACAGACCATATACGATGGGAAAGCAAGCGGACCGAGACGGACTCAATTAATAACAATAATGTCCGGCGGACAGTGCTCGTTTGTAGTGCTTACACACGTTTGGAGTTAGTCCGGCCGTACCATATCCGAGCGTTTATAGAGTGCTATACACGCTCGGATATGGTACGGCCGGACTAACTCCGCCCACAAATCCGTGGTCCGGATCGGACCAAATCCAAACGTGTGTAAGCACTACAAACGCGCACTTGGGTAGAGTAGGACACGCTCCCAGAGCGTGCTTCCGTAATATGAAACATGGAATTACGAAGTTTACTTATCTGCCTTTGTAAGAATTCACAACGCTAAACTGATGCTTACTTTAATAACTACTAATAAATATTAATACGCACCTCATAAAGAGATTTAGTCAAGGCATTATGACAAAATTCTTGCTAGTCTAAATGATGTCCTCGTTTGACTGAATCGTTACAAAACCTTAGTTATCACCGGCGATAATAAACAATCAGAAGAATATTTTACTATAATATCCTCTCATGGCATGTTACCTGCTCATATTTACCCCACTAGGGGGCATGCGTGTCTTGATCATGTCATGTTAAAGACTCAAAAAAACGCAACTACGTTAGTTTTGGACACTTAAATTTGATCACGGACCATTGCCCAACTATCCTAAGTATTGGAACAAAAAACAAGTTACCCAAACCAAACCAGAACGTTAGACGCGTGGACCAACAAGCAGTTTTAGACGACCTACGGAAAGCAGATCTGTCTTATTTATTCAACATAAATGATGCTAATGAAGCCGCTGAGTCACTATATTTATCAAACCTCATCCACAATTGCATCCCATTCCCATGCTATAGATGTTGTAATTCCGCACAAAAAAGAACCATAAAGCCTTGGGTTACACCTTTTCTTTTTTTTGTTGGGTGGGAAATTATCATATGACTTAACCCGCTCTGGGTGAAGCGGAAGGGCGTATCAGACTTTAACTGACTAAAACCCACCCGTGTTCATTCAGTTGCTTGTGCCAGGGCCGCGGTAACACTCTTTTAAATTTATCCGCGACCCAGACAGGCACCGTCACCCGTCAGTTTTTGCTGACATCTCTTTGAGGCGCGCGTGGAACACTACGCGCCGTCGACTCGGGCCTGGTCCTTATCAGACGGCGAGCTACTCAATACTCGCCGTCCGCAAGCCCGCGCCTACGGTGGCCGGGAATCGGCTTGCGACTCTCGACTCCTGGGTTACACCTGGACTCCTGAAATGTATTAAAAATAAAGACTCACTTCACCTCAATTTAAAAAATGATCCTGATAATGTAACACTCAAAACTACCTACAAACGTTACCGTAACTTTCTCAATAACTTGGTGAAAAACTAAAAACCATTCATGATCAAAGTCTGCTTCGGGAGGCAAAAGGTAACTCGAAGGCGACTTGGAATGCCATTAAAATATTACTGATACGAGACAACAAAAGACCTTACCAAACGACTTGCTGAGCCTGTGTGATAACCCCGAAGACTCATTAAATAAAGTTAATAAATACTTCGCGAGCATAGGGAAAATACTGGCTGATAACATCCTAAAAAATGCCCAAAGATTAAATAACCTTGCTTTTGCCTCGGCGCATATCGTAAGCAGCCCGTGCTGTTCGATGGCTGTTTGTGACGTGTCTGAGGATGAATTGGAATCTGTTATTTTGGGCTTGAAGAACAACTGTGCAGTCGGTTGGCATGGTATACCTGCATCCCTACTCAAATCGGCACGACACACCTTAATACCAGCTATAAAACACGTTTTTGATCTATCTATAACTTCTGGGACTTTCCGTAGAGTTTTTAAGAAGGCGATTGTCCGCCCCATTTTTAAGAATGGTGATGGAGACTGTGTCGGCAGCTGTAGGCCGATTTCAGTACTCACAACACTCTCTAAAAGTTTTGAAAAGTTGATAAACAAGCAACTAACTAATTATTTAACTAAACATAATATTATTTCAACGAACCAATATGAATTTATTAAAGGAAAATCAACTGAAGATGCTGTTATTGATTGGACGACAACTCTGATTCAATCTTTAGATAACAAGTTGAAAACCATGGCAGTATTTTTAGACCTATCGAAGGCTTTTGACACAGTCTCAATTCCTATTCTTCTGAGCAAGCTGGAAGCAGTGGGTGTGAGAGGTGCGGTGTTAGAGATTTTTCGCAGTTACCTCACGGAACGTAGTCAGTGCGTGAGGGTTGGATACCTGATCAGCAGCGAGGAATTTCTCACATACGGAGTACCGCAGGGCAGTGTACTTGGGCCCACGTTATTTCTGGTGTACATCAATGACCTCTGTCAATTGACAATTGAAAACTGCAAAATAATTACTTACGCAGATGACACGGCGTTGATCGTGCATGCCAAAGACTGGCAGCTAGCCTTTGATAAATCAGAAAGAGCTCTCTCCACCGTAATTTCCTGGCTGAATGACAACCTTCTTACGCTTAATACAGTTAAAACTAAATTTATTAAATTTTCCTCCAAAGGACTCGTGTCTTACACTATTATGAGAGTCTGGTGTCTTACACTATTATAATTTGAACAAATTACTTTTCATTATATTTATTATATAAAAACAATAAATAAACGTTACTGTAAATGTTGAAGTTGTTTCTTCTTGGTTAACCTATTCTGGAAGACGTTGGTGCCTGTGATACAATGATTTTCATTAGTACAGGTACCAACGATACTCTTTTTCCGTCTTTACTCTTAAAAATGTATGTTTTTATTTTTTGAACCTGTACACAGTACATTTAACTCAATGCCTCTACATGTGTTTTTCCTGAATACTCGATTTTATTATTATATTAAAATAAGTGAGTACAGTGAGTGAGTTATAAAATATAACTGTGTCTATTTACAATTCGTGCTCACATAACGTCTATGTAAATAAAAAATGTGAACGGCTCGACAGATATGCAATGATTTTCAAATAAACAGACATGTTATGAGCGCGCGCGTTGTGAAGACTCGAATAGGTCACAATTGTGACCTTTAGTCTTTAGTTTATGTCACGCATGGCGAAGAGCGCTAGGCTTTGTTGAAACAAAAACAAAATAAAAAAAATGCCATTGTGTGTATATATCAAGATACAGGCTTGCCTAGTTTGGGGCCAATGTAAAAATCTATATAATACTGTTTTTTATTAAATAAAATTTTGAATTTGAATTTGAATTATATAAATTTTACCAATTACGATACCAACGTATATAAAACAGAAGGGATCTCATACCATATGTAAGTACGCAATACGCCTCAATTTTACTAATTTATTTCATTTTTTTCCTAATATTCTGACATTTGGAGGTTAGAAAAAGATAACAATATTGGTGGTCAGAATAATGTTTGTTTACAATCACACGCAAGTGACAAACACCAGCTGTCTCTTTTTTCATGTTGGTTTTATCAAGCCATCCCTTCCGACTTGTGGTGAAATGTCAGATGAATGAAAAGTGTGTATGTGTGCTGCCACTGATGCGCGGCACACTTTTTTCAATTGTTTTGTGAGTGTATAACGTATCTGTTTATTTGCATATCATTGTTAAAAAGATAATAAAAAAAACACCAAAAAATATACCTCAAAGATCCTAACATGTTAATTTGCCATATTTTAACGTTATTTATCCCACTGCAATTATGAAATCAATTGACTGCAATGACTGCAAATGACTGCAATTAATAAATCATATGACTGCAAAAAATATTAATTTTAGAAGTCTACAGTTCTTAATAAGAGCGCCGCCGCGCGCCGCCTTATAATATTTTTTTTGAATTTCGCGCACTAACTTTGTTAGGTTGGCAACATAATGCACACTATAAGCGCGTTTCAGACTAAAAATCAGTCGTCCAGCTAGACTGCCAGACAAATAATTTATACGGAAAACGAGAAAATAGAGACTACAGTCACGGTTATTAACGTTTGATTTTTATAAGATAAATCCATAATCATTAATAAAATGCATAAAAATTGCTGCCAGTCAGTAGAGAAACTAAAAGGTCTAAAGGTGTTTCATGACGCACGTTTCACATCGGGCATAATATGGCTAAAAAAATATATTCTAGTAGAAGAGTCCGAACGTCACGAACTCATGCACTTTCGGGAGTTTGTTATTTCAGTACTGATCTGATAGAGAAAAACCCAATTACTATTTGTCCCCTGTAACCTGGACATCGAGACCAGCATCCTCATTGCGTAAGCGAATACGACAACGCAAAGGGTTTGACCGCTATAAATCGACCAATCACACAGACGGAAATCCACATCGCGTTATTCATCTCGCATGTGATTGGTCGATTTGATAGCGGTCAAACCCTTCGCCTTACCGAATTCAAATCGATTGATCGAGTGTCACTGGCTACATTAAATTGGAAAATAGAAAAATGGCGGCTTTTGGGCCCCCAATTGATGTTCCAATTTTTTTTTCACCCATCCCATCGTGGGGGTATCGAAATAATTTATTTATCACAACAACATGATTGTGATTCGAATCTTTGCATTACAAGATTAAAATAAGATACCTCTTTCATATAAAGTATTTAATCAGGGCATGGAGTCCGTCTCTGTCCGCATGTGTTCACATCGGATATGGTCTGCTCCGTACCAAATCCGGACGTGTGGGTTGTCCGGCGGTTGGGCCGTATCAACTACGACTAGACTTGTACTAAACTTCAATTCTCTAAATTCTCTTCCTGATGCAAGATACTGTAACGTGGCCATAAGTCGCTCTTCCGCAGAAACAGATATTCTCATAACAGTATGATTTCTTGTTAAATTTAATAATTCTTCATAGGTTTCGCGGCCGTACTATATCCGTTCTCGCTTAAACACACGCTCGAATTTGGTTCGGCGGACCGACCGGACGGCATTTGCTTCACGTATACCATCAAGTGCACACCGTTGTCATCATGTTGTTGGATACGAAAATTATGATGGTAGCGGCAATAATAGCAGCAACTTTACAGCCACCACGTAAAAAGCAGAAAAAAAACAAAATTGTAAAGCAAATGCTAGTAATAAATTATCTGTGATAGCGAGAACGCGACCAATTGAGTCACATGAAGTTGATAAGAATTTTAGATTAGAGAAGAGATAATTTTAAAATATATCTGCGAATGAACCGCAAAATCTTTGAAGAATTATTAAACTTAGGTCTGTTTTGAAACACACGTCCAGATTTGGTACGGAGCAGACCATATCCGATGTGAACACAAGCGGACCGAGAGTCGAGAGTGGTCCGCCGGACATTATTATTATTAATTGAGTCCACTCAATTAATAATAATAATGTCCGGCGGACCACTCTACACACGCTCGGATATGGTACGGCCGGACTAACCCCGCCCATAAATCTGTGGTCCGGCCGGACCAAATCCGAACGTTTGCTGTGTTACTATAATATTGCGCGCTGTAATATAGTGCTAACACACGTCCGGATTTGGTCCGGCCGGACTAACTCCGCCCACAAATCCGTTCTCGCTTACACACGCTCGAACCTGGTTCGCCGGACCGACCGGACGGCAGTTGCTTCATGCAGGTTTGCCAACTTAGAGCTTTTAGCCCCAAATTTAAGGTAAAATATCCATGTCGGGCTGATGACTGGCTAGACTAATATTTCATGCATTACTAACGAAACCGATTGTCCCTTGTTATGCTGCAGGTTTTGCTGTATAATGATGACACGATTCATTCTAAAACGAGATGGATCATTTGTTTCATTCATACCCCATTGCCGAAAGTTTTTTATTGTAAACATGTATGATCTCAAGAATTCCGAAAGCTCAACCGAAGTGCCAAGTCTCAACTAAAACGAATTAACAATATAAATATTTAATTCGTTATAATAAGTTCTAATAAAAAGTAATTAAAATTAAGTTATATTTTATTTACCCTAGTAAAACGAGCATCTCGTTTTACTAGGGTAAATAAAATATCATTTTTTTATTATATAATTTTTTTTCAGTCAGGTTTTTGGTAATCCAGATCATGGACATCGGCAATACTGACGACTAATCGTAGTTGGTACGGCCCAACCATCCGACAACCCTACACAAGTCCGGATTTGGTACGGAACAGACCATATACGATGGGAAAGCAAGCGGACCGAGACGGACTCAATTAATAACAATAATGTCCGGCGGACAGTGCTCGTTTGTAGTGCTTACACACGTTTGGAGTTAGTCCGGCCGTACCATATCCGAGCGTTTATAGAGTGCTATACACGCTCGGATATGGTACGGCCGGACTAACTCCGCCCACAAATCCGTGGTCCGGATCGGACCAAATCCAAACGTGTGTAAGCACTACAAACGCGCACTTGGGTAGAGTAGGACACGCTCCCAGAGCGTGCTTCCGTAATATGAAACATGGAATTACGAAGTTTACTTATCTGCCTTTGTAAGAATTCACAACGCTAAACTGATGCTTACTTTAATAACTACTAATAAATATTAATACGCACCTCATAAAGAGATTTAGTCAAGGCATTATGACAAAATTCTTGCTAGTCTAAATGATGTCCTCGTTTGACTGAATCGTTACAAAACCTTAGTTATCACCGGCGATAATAAACAATCAGAAGAATATTTTACTATAATATCCTCTCATGGCATGTTACCTGCTCATATTTACCCCACTAGGGGGCATGCGTGTCTTGATCATGTCATGTTAAAGACTCAAAAAAACGCAACTACGTTAGTTTTGGACACTTAAATTTGATCACGGACCATTGCCCAACTATCCTAAGTATTGGAACAAAAAACAAGTTACCCAAACCAAACCAGAACGTTAGACGCGTGGACCAACAAGCAGTTTTAGACGACCTACGGAAAGCAGATCTGTCTTATTTATTCAACATAAATGATGCTAATGAAGCCGCTGAGTCACTATATTTATCAAACCTCATCCACAATTGCATCCCATTCCCATGCTATAGATGTTGTAATTCCGCACAAAAAAGAACCATAAAGCCTTGGGTTACACCTTTTCTTTTTTTTGTTGGGTGGGAAATTATCATATGACTTAACCCGCTCTGGGTGAAGCGGAAGGGCGTATCAGACTTTAACTGACTAAAACCCACCCGTGTTCATTCAGTTGCTTGTGCCAGGGCCGCGGTAACACTCTTTTAAATTTATCCGCGACCCAGACAGGCACCGTCACCCGTCAGTTTTTGCTGACATCTCTTTGAGGCGCGCGTGGAACACTACGCGCCGTCGACTCGGGCCTGGTCCTTATCAGACGGCGAGCTACTCAATACTCGCCGTCCGCAAGCCCGCGCCTACGGTGGCCGGGAATCGGCTTGCGACTCTCGACTCCTGGGTTACACCTGGACTCCTGAAATGTATTAAAAATAAAGACTCACTTCACCTCAATTTAAAAAATGATCCTGATAATGTAACACTCAAAACTACCTACAAACGTTACCGTAACTTTCTCAATAACTTGGTGAAAAACTAAAAACCATTCATGATCAAAGTCTGCTTCGGGAGGCAAAAGGTAACTCGAAGGCGACTTGGAATGCCATTAAAATATTACTGATACGAGACAACAAAAGACCTTACCAAACGACTTGCTGAGCCTGTGTGATAACCCCGAAGACTCATTAAATAAAGTTAATAAATACTTCGCGAGCATAGGGAAAATACTGGCTGATAACATCCTAAAAAATGCCCAAAGATTAAATAACCTTGCTTTTGCCTCGGCGCATATCGTAAGCAGCCCGTGCTGTTCGATGGCTGTTTGTGACGTGTCTGAGGATGAATTGGAATCTGTTATTTTGGGCTTGAAGAACAACTGTGCAGTCGGTTGGCATGGTATACCTGCATCCCTACTCAAATCGGCACGACACACCTTAATACCAGCTATAAAACACGTTTTTGATCTATCTATAACTTCTGGGACTTTCCGTAGAGTTTTTAAGAAGGCGATTGTCCGCCCCATTTTTAAGAATGGTGATGGAGACTGTGTCGGCAGCTGTAGGCCGATTTCAGTACTCACAACACTCTCTAAAAGTTTTGAAAAGTTGATAAACAAGCAACTAACTAATTATTTAACTAAACATAATATTATTTCAACGAACCAATATGAATTTATTAAAGGAAAATCAACTGAAGATGCTGTTATTGATTGGACGACAACTCTGATTCAATCTTTAGATAACAAGTTGAAAACCATGGCAGTATTTTTAGACCTATCGAAGGCTTTTGACACAGTCTCAATTCCTATTCTTCTGAGCAAGCTGGAAGCAGTGGGTGTGAGAGGTGCGGTGTTAGAGATTTTTCGCAGTTACCTCACGGAACGTAGTCAGTGCGTGAGGGTTGGATACCTGATCAGCAGCGAGGAATTTCTCACATACGGAGTACCGCAGGGCAGTGTACTTGGGCCCACGTTATTTCTGGTGTACATCAATGACCTCTGTCAATTGACAATTGAAAACTGCAAAATAATTACTTACGCAGATGACACGGCGTTGATCGTGCATGCCAAAGACTGGCAGCTAGCCTTTGATAAATCAGAAAGAGCTCTCTCCACCGTAATTTCCTGGCTGAATGACAACCTTCTTACGCTTAATACAGTTAAAACTAAATTTATTAAATTTTCCTCCAAAGGACTCGTGTCTTACACTATTATGAGAGTCTGGTGTCTTACACTATTATAATTTGAACAAATTACTTTTCATTATATTTATTATATAAAAACAATAAATAAACGTTACTGTAAATGTTGAAGTTGTTTCTTCTTGGTTAACCTATTCTGGAAGACGTTGGTGCCTGTGATACAATGATTTTCATTAGTACAGGTACCAACGATACTCTTTTTCCGTCTTTACTCTTAAAAATGTATGTTTTTATTTTTTGAACCTGTACACAGTACATTTAACTCAATGCCTCTACATGTGTTTTTCCTGAATACTCGATTTTATTATTATATTAAAATAAGTGAGTACAGTGAGTGAGTTATAAAATATAACTGTGTCTATTTACAATTCGTGCTCACATAACGTCTATGTAAATAAAAAATGTGAACGGCTCGACAGATATGCAATGATTTTCAAATAAACAGACATGTTATGAGCGCGCGCGTTGTGAAGACTCGAATAGGTCACAATTGTGACCTTTAGTCTTTAGTTTATGTCACGCATGGCGAAGAGCGCTAGGCTTTGTTGAAACAAAAACAAAATAAAAAAAATGCCATTGTGTGTATATATCAAGATACAGGCTTGCCTAGTTTGGGGCCAATGTAAAAATCTATATAATACTGTTTTTTATTAAATAAAATTTTGAATTTGAATTTGAATTATATAAATTTTACCAATTACGATACCAACGTATATAAAACAGAAGGGATCTCATACCATATGTAAGTACGCAATACGCCTCAATTTTACTAATTTATTTCATTTTTTTCCTAATATTCTGACATTTGGAGGTTAGAAAAAGATAACAATATTGGTGGTCAGAATAATGTTTGTTTACAATCACACGCAAGTGACAAACACCAGCTGTCTCTTTTTTCATGTTGGTTTTATCAAGCCATCCCTTCCGACTTGTGGTGAAATGTCAGATGAATGAAAAGTGTGTATGTGTGCTGCCACTGATGCGCGGCACACTTTTTTCAATTGTTTTGTGAGTGTATAACGTATCTGTTTATTTGCATATCATTGTTAAAAAGATAATAAAAAAAACACCAAAAAATATACCTCAAAGATCCTAACATGTTAATTTGCCATATTTTAACGTTATTTATCCCACTGCAATTATGAAATCAATTGACTGCAATGACTGCAAATGACTGCAATTAATAAATCATATGACTGCAAAAAATATTAATTTTAGAAGTCTACAGTTCTTAATAAGAGCGCCGCCGCGCGCCGCCTTATAATATTTTTTTTGAATTTCGCGCACTAACTTTGTTAGGTTGGCAACATAATGCACACTATAAGCGCGTTTCAGACTAAAAATCAGTCGTCCAGCTAGACTGCCAGACAAATAATTTATACGGAAAACGAGAAAATAGAGACTACAGTCACGGTTATTAACGTTTGATTTTTATAAGATAAATCCATAATCATTAATAAAATGCATAAAAATTGCTGCCAGTCAGTAGAGAAACTAAAAGGTCTAAAGGTGTTTCATGACGCACGTTTCACATCGGGCATAATATGGCTAAAAAAATATATTCTAGTAGAAGAGTCCGAACGTCACGAACTCATGCACTTTCGGGAGTTTGTTATTTCAGTACTGATCTGATAGAGAAAGTGGTCAGTGTTTTTTGAAAATATTTTGTTTAAGGATGGATGGTATTCTCGTTTGTATACAAATGTTAGTTTTTAAGCGCCCCCGAGACGGTAAATGGTTTGATTCAAACAGGTAGATTTTGGATTGACAGAAACCAAATTATTTTCATAAACCTTTCAGCTGAGTAAATGATCAAAATGGTTTAAGTCAAACCAAAATCTACGTGTTTGAATCAAACCGTTTGACAGTCTAAAGGGACGCTTTATGTTTTTTTCACGTTATTATTTTATTCTAATGTTATCCTAAAATATTATATATGGAACTTTGTTCCAACCGAGCGTCCTACGATACCTCACAATTTATTTCTTCTGTGTGGTATTGTGTTATCTGTAGTCAACGTTAATTATGTCAAAATATACCCTGTGCCACGAATAGTGGCATTCGCTACAAGGCTTTAAGTTAAAAACGAAACGTTTGTAAAGATAAATGAAAGAGATTCCTTACATTTTAATTTTAATGAAAGGTCTCAAGTGTCCAGTCAATACAACAATATAATTCTCAGCTCCACTTGACCAAAATCAAACAATTTTTATTGATTCCACATGATTATTGTCTAGTTGCGTTTACACTTGATATACAATACTAGACCAATCCTGCATCATAATATTCACTGGGGATTAATTTGCGAATAATAAAAATAGCCGCTGAACTTCCCTCGAAAAAATCCCGCCTAACAAGTTTTTGGCGGAATTTTATATTGGGTTATGTAGTCAACTTTCACAGTGGCCAGTGCACAGAACATATATACGGCCAGTGAACTGTCATGTCAGTACTGTCACAATTACAGTTTTGACAGAACAACAAACGATTTTGTTCGTGCTACGTTTTGTGAGCCGGGCTGTGATGTGCCAATGTAGTACTTTGTATAGAGACAACGAGTGAGCACTCACACCGACATAAATTTACACAAGTACATGCAGAAAAGTGATGGTAATGGTAGCTGGCCGTTCGGTTGGAAGACGAATTATTGTTTTGTTTTAGAAAAAAAGTGTTACATTAGGTTATATCGATGTGCTTCTGTTATATTAGTTTAATATTTACACGCTCATCTTAATTCTAACTACCTTTACTTACATTAAAATCAAATAAGATAGCTTTTATTGTTTTTCGTCAAGCATTTAGAACACGAAACAAGTGAAATTCTTTATTTTTCCACACTTTTAGAAGGTGTTATGTTAGCGCAATAATTTTGAAGAAACTTTATGGGAAATATCTTTGGAACGGTGAGTATCTTGATTTTATAAAGTTACTTATAAGGATAATTTCTTGACCTTTATTTTAATTAACGTTTACCTACTTGCAAGTTCCTTAAGTTGGAAGTTATGAAGCAAAACGTGTACCTACTATTTTAATTAAAAATAAAAATAATCACAACATGACGTATATAATGTTAGTTGGTCGTAAATTTCAGGCACAAATCTTTAAATATTTTTGTATGTATGTACCTTTCTTTAATAAATTATGAAGTGTTCGAAAATTCGATGAATTATTGACCAAACGCGGCTGTACAAACAAGCAAAGAAATGAGTGTTTAAGTTAGTAGTTACAATTTTTTGCTTATTGCCCAAAAACACTTTAACTGTGCTGAAAACAAACTTTTAAAAACTTGCTTACCTAACATTCCTATTTGATTCTAAGTATTTTTTGTTTTCTTTTTATCATTTGAAGGAATAATTAAAGTACTCTGTCACAATTTCACTCTTTTCTTTTGTATTAGATATTCTTTGATCATCTGTTTAAAAAACTATTTTAATCACATTTGAATTGGACTATTTTAATAAAAATACTCATTTCATTCAAATATAGATAAGTACTGTTACTATCTTTTGTTTTACTTTGATACACATTTCCTTTGTAATGTAAAAGTTTCATAACAAACAAAAGAAGTTAGATTCATTTATGATAAAGATGTCATTATTTATAGCTTCTACAAAGTATTGATTAAATACTCATTTTATTTCAGCAATATAATCTGTAAGAACTATTACTGATTTAAACCATTTTGAATTACTTAGCTGTGGCAAATACTTGCTAAGAATATTTTACCTTTAAACAACAATGTTTCAAGTGATTCAAAATATTGTATGTTTATTTGAAATATCCGGTAACATCCAGAATCAACCAACTTGGTAATTGTCGGATCTCATAAATAATTGTAGTATTTGGCATTTCAGATACCAAAGTAATGGAATTCCTGAACTCTTCTCTCATCTTTTTATTTATTTTAATCGGAAAAATAACAGCTTTTTTTAACAACTGTTCATTATTGTAAAAAGGTTAAGGCCATTTAAAAGTTTTGACTTATGAATTATTGGCACAAGCTTCTTGAATTTTAGTATCCTGTTATGGTACGGCATTATCAATTGGTTGGGCGGTCCTGTCTCACATTATTTGAATATTGGGATATTAAAATAATGAAATCAGCTGAAACCATAACTACAGCCAATAATTGAAGACTGGTCCTGCTGTCCTAAAACCCATATTTATTTGTAGAACCTTGTTTGTATTTTAGTATCCTGTTAAGGACTGTTACTTGATCTGAATATTGGGATTTTGAAGTAAGGGCACCAGCTTCAATCATAATTATAACTAGTTGAAAACTGGTCCTTAAAAATCATATTTATTTGCACCTTATTTTATTATCTTGTTGAGGTACTGAATCAATTGTTATGCACAAGTGCAACACAATGAAAAATAGGTCATTAAATTTTTAACATATTCACCTTGTTGGCATTCCATAATTTGTATTATATTATACTAGCTTCTGCCCGTGGCATCGCCTGCATAAAAAGTGTTTTATCACCCCAAACTATCTCCATGGCAAATTTCATCTAAATTGGTTCAGTAGATCCAAAGATTACCTCCTACAATCTCACAAACTTTACCTCTTTATAATATTAGTATAGATTTATCACCTGCCATTTCTCTGAAGAGCTCACAGAAATCACTCACATATTTTCACCTCATCTCACTAATGTAGGTCAATTTCCAGATGTAATTCATACTGTTTACATTTGTGGAATTGGTAAAGTGACTCAGTACATTATTAATTACATTCATTAAAAGCTTTTAGTGGTTACAGACCGCACTCAACGGCCAATGCATTTTACAATAGTATCTTTTTGTCAAAGTCCATTGTGACTATTTAGTCAAATAAATACTGCTGTACCTATTTTACCAGTTGTTGGAGTGTATACAAAATGTTTTTGCATTCTGTATTGGGGAACCAAACTGGTTCATTGTTTTTGAATTGTAAATATGTATCTAACGTGTTCAATTTTCTGGCTTTGTGTCAAGCTACCCCATCACATTTGTACCTAGTTTATTATTTAATATTTCTACACCAGCGATGTGACCACATACTACATGTGTGAAACAATGTTAAATGTAAGATCTCAATGTACCCTATTCTAAGAAATAAATACTTACTAACTAAAAAAAATATATATTGTACTTTTTATTGAATTGTAGTATTTTTATTGCATTTATGAAAAAAAAAAATTAACCTCTTGTATATTTGATAATATTAAATGACAACAGAAGTAATCAATTATGTAAGCGTGTCTAATTATCTCTTTTAAATAATTATTTACATAAGGTGGTTAGTTTTTCTGTCAGCAACTTTGTTTCACACTGGTTATGATATATTTATTTGCTTGGTTTTATGATTACTTTATTATTTATCTACACATAACTTCCGTCCATTTGTTGTACCAACCGTTATGGTACTTTTGAAATATAGGTACTTCTTTTATAGCACATTAAAAGGACTTCATTCATGTCTCTTTAAAAACTCAATAATTAGCGATGTTTTCTGAAGTCATATATATTAGATATTTTTTTACGACTTATTAATTAACGCGCGACAAATTACTATAATAGGTACATAACAGATCATTATTAGCACGTGTTGTACCTACTAATATAGCGCACGCACATTGATGGACAGGACACCATAGGTGACACACGTCAGCTTTGTTAAATTCTGTCCAAAATCGGTCTCTATTAGATGGAGAGATGTTGGCCCGGTCAATCTTCAAATTTTTCGTAGCGTACGTGCATGTGTTTATATCATTATAAAGAGGAATGATTTGAATTTTTGTTTGTAACGAATAAACTTAAAAACTACTGGACCGATTTCAAAAATTCTTTCACCGTTGGGAACTACACTATCCCCGGGTGACTTAAGCTACATTTTATCCATGTATTCCCACGGGGACGGGAAATACGACCCAATAGAATAAAAAATGAGTCATTGGCTTCTCAGATGTAAACGTGCGTGCAGTCTTGTAGTACTTCGTAAAGATAACGGTTCCTAAAGAAATCCCCAAGTGTGCGACCGTATGCAGTCAATCCGTCTGTGCTGATACGACATTAAGAGAAAGTCACTAGAAACTGCGAGTCCTAGATTGAATACGTACACTGCGTTAATGTTCTCAATAGTCCGATTGTATTTTTTTTGTAAATACCGATGTTTGACATTGTAACTTGTAAGTACAGCGAACTTGCTAATTTGTTGATAAGTAGAAGATTTTACTAAACTAGATTGACTAGACGTTTAGCCACCACGTCGATGAACTAAGATTGTTTTGAAGATGAGACAATTTTTTAGGGTTCCGTACCCAAAGGGTAAAAACGGGACCCTATTACCTACTAAGACTCCGCGGTCCGTCTGTCTGTCGGTCTGTCACCAGGCTGTATCTAGTAGTAGTTGAAATTTTCACAGATGATGTATTTCTGTTGCCGTTATAACAACAAATACTAAAAACAGAAAAAAATAAATGTATAAGTGGGGCTGCTATACAACAAACGTGATTTTTTTGTCGTTTTTTGCGATAGTGGTATGGGACCCTTCGTGCACGAGTCCGACTCGCACTTGGCGGGTTTTTGTAAATACCGATGTTCGACATTGTAAGTACAGCTAACTTGCTAATTTGAAGATAAGTAGATTTTACGTTTAGCCACCACGTCGATGAACTAAGTTTGTTTTGAAGATCGGGGCGTCGGGGGTCGTACAGCAATAGATTAAATTGATAGTTACAAAAAGTTTAAAACATAATTATGAAATGAGAACTTGAAGATATTATTAAATTATTCAGTTAGCAACTAGTGATGGAGATACGTCATCGAAATGAACCCCTGAAAGAAAAGAAACAAGATAATGAATTCAAAAAATCCGAAGTAAAAAGAAGAAAATCATGCTGTGCATTCGGAGGACACAACTATTTGCGAGCAGGCTGACCAAAACCATAATGTATCCTCCGACTGCACAGAATGATTTTCTTCTTGTTTACATCTTTTTAGTTCGCTTCTTAAGCAGTCGGGTTTATTTTTTTTTATTTACAACTTTTTAGTTTTTTTTTTGTATGAATTACTCTTAAACATATAACTATTATAAGTGGTATACATTTTTGTAATCACCTCTAAAAACCCTTCATTTTGATACCCCACTCGATAGGTGCGGAAGAAAAAAAAATTGAGACTCTCACAATATGGCGCCCGAAATCCGTCGTGTTTGTTTTTTTTTTAACGTCACCTATCTAAGAACATTTGGGCGGTCAAGACGTATCAAACGATTTCTTAATTATGTAAATCCGTCTAGTAGTTTACAAGATATGAGGTAATAAAGAATATTTCAAACATACAAGATACGCGCGAAAAACATAATCCTTTCCTTGCAGTCGGGTAAAAACTAAAGGCGATACGTCCGATATTTAGGTGTCAGATACAGACCATAAGTTTGCCTTCCTCCACGCAGATACTACTCGTATTACTTGAGTATCAACTAGATACCTAGGTACGTGATTAGAGGTGTTATCTAGGTTATAAAAACTAATTAATGACCTCGTTATAAATGTTAAGTATTTAGTTTCACAAGAAGCAACTCACCATTTCATTACACCATAGATACGCTTGCTAAGAAAATAAAACAGTCTGCAAATTGTGAAAATTGTTCTACTACTGAATACTCTTAAAATATTGTAAGAATCGTAGGCTACAATGAAATTTGTAGCCGGGGCGATGTTAGCTTAAAATAATCTATAAAAAAAACAAAGCTTCTTTGATTATAAATAACAGTTTTATCGTGCGACTGTTAGTTTATTTTTAATTATAATACGTAGCTAATAATACTCATTTCCTTTTCATTCGCCATTCCTATTCAAAACTAAACTGTAACATAATTAACACACAAGTATCATCCCTACATAATGAACAAATTATGACAATTATCAGCCCATAAGTAAAGCAAAAAATAAAACCGGCCAAGTGCGTGTCGGACTCGCGCACCGAGGGTTCCGTACAAACCTCAGCTTAAAGGTATTATAGACCTGAATATTTGATATTAATTTCAGTTTAATACCTCTACGCGTTCATGAGGACAGGGGTAGTAAGTTTAAAATGATTAAATAGCTATTTATGCAACTGTTACGTTATGGACGGTCTTTTAATACGACTGCCATTTTTCGGTACAAGCGTAGCGCGTACCGAAATAAGTGGGCACGAGTTATTAAAAGATAAATAACGTACAGTTGCATACAATATTTTATCTACGAAGTAAGGAATAAAACACAGATATAGACAAATAAGTATTTTATTTAGTCTTTATTAGGTATAAGGCAAAGTTCTTGTAGCCGCAACAGCCAAATAGTATACGATACTTTTGTTCTAAACTTGTTCCATTTTTAAAAACATCATTTACATTGTCTAGATTTCGACGTAATATTATAGGTACCTGGCTGTATGTTCAGAATGTCTTTGCTTGTGTTTTAGAATTTATGACGATTCGCATAATGCAACCCGATGTCGTTATGGGTATCATAATGAAACCGCTGTCAATTTTGTAATTCGAATATAACGAAACCGAAGTAGATACAATATTTTATTATATGATGTAACTAAAAAAATGCGGTCTTCGCAATTATTCCTTTATCTGTGCTACAAGACGTTGCTTCGTACCAAATTTCAAGATTCTGAGCTCACGGGAAGTACCCTGTCGGTTTTGATTCCCTTGCGAGTGTCGAAAATTTGCGGAAATTTTATATAAACGGCTGCATCTTTTGATTGCGTTGGCTTAGAAGTTTGATTTTTTCACAGCTTTAAGAGACTTGAGTATTTGATATAAATTTCTGCTTGATACCTCTACGCGTTCCTGAGATAAATGGTATTGACAGACAGACGGACGGACAACAAAGTGATCCTATAAGGGTTCCGTTTTTTCCTTTCGAGGTACGGAACCCTAAAAAGACCGGCCAAGTGCGAGTCGGACTCGCACACGAAGGGTTCCGTTCCGTGCCACAAAAAACGGCAAGAAAATCACGTTTGTTGTATGGGAGCCCCACTTAAATATTTATTTTATTCTGTTTTTGTATTTGTTGTTATAGCGGCAACAGAAATACATCGTCTGTGAAAATTTCAACTGTCTAGCTATCACGGTTCATGAGATACAGCCTGGTGACAGACAGACAGACGGACCGTAGTGTCCCGTTTTTACCCTTTGGGTACCGAACCCTAAAAAGCAGGTCTATGTTAGTCCTAGTCGTTACTTGGTTAATCGAAGTGCGAATTGTATGTGAAATTAGCGTCATTAGGAAATTTTGTTCATTCATGGGTTTTCTCTGCTCTTCCTTGTTTACCCGACTTCCAAAGGAGGGTTATGTGTTTATCAATCTATATATGTTTGTTCCTAAGTGGCGTTCTATAGACCAAACGCGTGAGCGGATGTTTTTTTAACCGACTTCCCAAAAAGGAGGAGGTTTCTCAATTCGACCGTATATTTTTTTTTTTTTATGTGTGTTCGCGGATAACTTCGTCGTTTATGAACCGATTTTGATGATTCTTTTTTTGTTGGAAAGGAGATATCGCAAGGGTGGTACCATGATAAGAAAACCAGGATCTGATGATGGAATCCTAGATAAATCGAGTGATCTCCTCAAATATTATAGGCATACATGTAGCGATTTTGGTATTTTCATCAATAATGCAATCATTTGCACTCAGAAAGTATCATTTGGTGAAGTGGAACTGATGAAGAAGACCACAATGGCCACTAGAAACCCGAAATAAAACAATGTATCCTAGTAGTGTTTGGGCTTATTGAAATTTTCATAAGATGTACTTTAGCTATAAATGATTTTCATATTAATTGGAGGTACCTAACAAAACTAAAAAGAGAAAAATAAAAAACTTTTTAACAAAAAATCAAACCGACGACTTCCAAAACAAAACACTTCAAAGTGAAAAATAACTTTCTTTTCCGAAGTCGGTGTCTTTTGTACCCATTGTTTTCCGTTATTCGACACCGACTTCTGAAAAGAAAGTTATTTTTCACTTTGAAGTGTTTTGTTTTGGAAGTCGTCGGTTTGATTTTTTGTTAAAAAGTTTTTTCTGTTGGATGATTCTTACGTCAATCGATATGTCCTAACCTTGCGAGTGTCACTAAAGACATGACAGTAATCAAAGGTCTGACGGCCCGCGCCAACGACAACCAGACGCAATATTACCAAAATTAAAAAAAAATCGCTTTACCTACTATGTCAAGTAGGGTATCGTTGAATATGTATTTCTCATCAATTTCTTCTTCAAGAGTACAGCTCAGCAGCATTTATCGATATCCAGCAGGCTTTTGATCGTGTATGTCATAAAAGCCTATTGTACAAAATAAAAAATACCCTTCCGCCTTCACTTTATCTTCTGATGAAGTCTTACCTGAATGACAGGATGTCCCAAGTCAAGCAACAAAGCGCGCGTTCTTCTCTTCATACCTGCAGCGCTGGAGTACCCCAGGGCTCAGTCCTTGGTCCTGTGTTGTACAATATATTCACCCATGACCTTCCTCAAGCTCCTAATACAACGGTATCGACCTTCGCAGATAACGCCTCATTTCTTGCAACAAATAATGATCTAGACGAAGCCAGTAGAATCCTCCAAAACCAACTTACACTAACGAGTGACTGGTTGAGCACATGGCGCGTAAAAGCGAGTTCCTCCAAATCATACCATATCACATTCACTTTGAGAAAGAAACTGTGTCCAACAATCAATCTCGGCCAAGATCAAATCACAATCCAAATGTGTTAAATACCTAGGATTCTACTTGGACCAACGTATGACTTGGAAAGATCACATCAAGCAGAAGCGCAACGAAGTAAACTATTGCTTTAAAAATCTTTTGTGGCTTCTTGGCAGACAGTCAACATTGTCTCTGAGCGATTTTTGGCCCCATATTGTGGCGATCCATTTTTTTTCCAATCCTACCGAGTGGGGTAACAAAATGAAAGGTTTAGTGCTAATCATAAAAATATAGTTATACTAGCTACCTAATATGTTTAAAAACAATTCTAAAAAAAATTATATCTCAAAAATTGTAAAAAAAATGCTTACGAAGTAAACAAAAAATGTGTAAACAAGAAGAAAATCGTGCTATGCAGTCGTGTATCCTACATATGGTTTTGGTGAGCCAGCTGGCCATTATGTATCCTAAAGATGTACTTAAACAAGAATAAAATTATGCTATGCAATCGGAGGATACATATGGTTTTGGTGAGCCAGCTGGCGAATATGTATCCTAAAGATGTATTTAAACAAGAACAAAATCATGCTATGCAGTCGGTGGATACATATGGTTTTGGTCAGCCAGCTGGCGAATATGTATCCTCTGACTGCATAGCATGATTTTCTTCTTGTTTACATCTTTTTATTTGGCTTCGTAAGCAGTCGGGTTCTTGTTTTATTTTTATAGTATAATGGGGAGTCGTGCAAACGCTGTAAAAAATAAATTATCTGTTCTTCTTAAATAACGGAATAACGGGATCTGGCTACCTATCGATCGTCTCTCGGACTCGGAGAGGGATACGAGGGACAGTTGGTTCGGCAAAAAATATATTTTCTGTTTCAATTAAATGACGTCAGATGTTGCAGGCAGTCACATGTCCCAAATGGTCCTATATCTGTTGCTGATAACTAATCTAACCTTATGGGGTCGCAAAAGTCAGACGCCAGATTATAATACCGATATCCAGCATTATTTGGTTAGATTAGAAGTCGATCTCTATTTAAATAGGAAGCAAATTAATAGTGCTGGTACCTTTAAAGCATAAAAAACAATAATTGAAAACTTACCTAAGTTAGCTTTTTCAAGAACAAATCGCCATAAATTGTAAAGGCGAAAAATCTTTATTCTATTAAATGCTATACCAATAAAATACCTACTAATGATGAAAATGATTAAAATCTAAATATACCAGATGTTTATGAACTATATCAAGATCATTTAATCGAATACTGAAGGTCGCGTAAATCAATATGTAGGGCAAAACCAGCAAATAGTAAAGATAATTTCACATGATTTTTCCTTTTGCAATAAAAAATATATGTTATCATGGTTGATAAAATACTTGAGGATTGTCCTAAAGATAGGACATCGTAAGTAGCCAATTGACCGAGATTTGTAAGAGTGATTAACATAACAAATGAGTTGTATTTCTATGATTTCATTGGGTTGGGTATTTATTTTATACTTAATCGTTTTGATTTGTCTCTACAGCAATCAGTACCTACCTACAACAGAAAAATCTGAGATTATATTATATTTCTATTATTTCATCGTCCTCTTCAGTAATACGCCTCTCGTCGTGTTTTCCTGTAGGTTAATTCAAAGTTAAAATTAAAGTTCCCAGAATTATTTGTAAAGCTTTGCTTCTTGTCCATGTTTTGTTGAACTTATTCTCTGTTTTAACGACCCAAAGAAATCTTTGGCGCATGCATCTTCGTCTTTGTATATTTAAATATCTTAGGATCATAAGTGTTTAACTTTTTTCATATCATTGGTAAGATGGACGAAATTAATAATTTCTGCTGTATTTTTCCTTGTCGTTCGCTAGGAACTATAATATTAAATTGATCCTCTTGTCTAGAAACTTCCGTCTAATTATTGCTGCCGTAAAGCATGTGCTCTAAAGATTCAGGATAGCAATCTTGAATAACAGTTTACAAGCACGCGATCTTCAATTTTTTTTGTTGGTTTTGCTAACACTGGGTTATCGGCCTGCCTCAAGTTGTATGGGCAGTTTTTTGTCCGTTACGTAACTTTGCATGCTAAAATATGTATTATGCCAAGATACAAGGTCCAATATACTTAAAC
The DNA here is from genome assembly GCA_964057195.1 of Orthosia cruda. Taxonomy (NCBI): domain Eukaryota; kingdom Metazoa; phylum Arthropoda; class Insecta; order Lepidoptera; family Noctuidae; genus Orthosia; species Orthosia cruda. Next base: position 13,093,481 of record OZ059838.1, read on the forward strand.
ATTATTTGCTCTCTATTGAATCGCTTATATGGAAATTTTGTGTTTGATCTCTGAGACTCTTGTCTGAGCTATTAATGAGTATATCAAATATATCGTCATCGCTTTGTGTTTTGGCACTAGCATTTACTTAATTTGATTTCAGATATATTGTCCTGAATTCCATTGCTTTATGAATCTTTTCATCTTATTACTTAGAGAGATGACATTGGAATTCTTGAAATGAATAATGTAACTATGTATTACTGCTCCTCCGTATTGTTTTATATGGTCCATTAATTATGTCAACACAAATGATAAATAATTAAATTATGTGTGAACGTGATAAAGAACCTAATGTTGCTGTACAAATTGAAAGTGCAGTACTTTATCACATTCACAATACTTTTATTTCATTATTTATACTTTCGGTAGCGTCTATAAATTGAGACAGTTCTCTGAATAAAGGAATAGTTGAAACTATTCAGTCAATACAGAATCTACACTTAAAATAGCTCCGCGAGAACATTTGTAACGCTTTTAAATCTAGATGAATGACGAAACTTAAGTATCGAACTTCCACTAATAAGACTATTAAAAAAGATAAGAGCAGTCAATGCACGTGCGAGTTAGCAAATCGTTTCACATTTTCATGTGCTTGTTGAGTACAGTGACAAACATCAATACGAGGTCACAAACGGAGTTATATGGGATCGTGAAATCTATTTTAAGTAACCTGTACTTTATGCTTGGTAAATAGACTGCTATTTTAGACGCCTTTATAGTTTTGCTTACTGTATTGCATTTACTGATCACGTGAACTTCCAACCTTTGTAAGATCTCGTCGACTGAGCATCTCTGAACCATTATGCAGTTAATATGGTGACTTTATTATTTGCTATATGTGCAAAAAATGCATTTGAAGCAAAAATTATTTTGCCTCATTTGCCTTTGTGTTTAGGTGAAGAATTGAAGATGCTTAGTATTTTTTTGTTGGTAGTTTTATCATTTCGGTAAATATAAGCCTGACATTTTCAAAGGTGAAACTTGCTCATTTTTAAAATCACAACCAAGCTGGCCTCTACAATAAACGCACTGCTGTTGTGAATGCTGCATGTAAAAAGGCTAATAAAAACCCATGTAACGTTGTCTAATTAAAAACAATGTATCCAATTACATCACTCAACACTTTGTTTTTTTTTATATCGAAAGCTGTTATCAAGAGAATGATGTACTTATCCATGTTATTGTTGTTGAATTTTAGTCACTATCGGTGGTCTGAAATATAAAGCCGTTGCACTATGGTATGGAGCACGTATTGCCAGTTTGTCAATCATGGTCGTCTGCCTTAATTTCGCATTCCGTGTGTACATTATCCACGAGGTAAGGTGAAATTCGGAATCGAATTTGGTGTATTTGAAATTTTGTTTTGTCAACCAATCTCAAGGCCTGCCTTGCTTTGCTTCATCAATAATGCACGCAATGTACACGAGAACTTTATTCAATGGAATGGAATGTTTTTTAATAGTATCGTGTGGTTCATCTCAATCACAATTCCAAGAACCTTCTTGAACGGTTAAAGGAAACAACCTACTGGAAACCAACAAGTCCTGGCCTAACTTATATTTAATGTTATGAACTCAGTAGCTGTCAGTTTTACGTATTTTATAAATAGGCGTGAATAACTGTGATAATTACTCGGACTAACATAATATAATTGTTATTAGTAGTATGTAATGTGTAATCGTTGTACATTCTGTCTCTCGTTGTCGTAACGTAACATGAAGTCAGCGTGTGTCAGCCGAGGACGTTGCACGTGCTGACCGAGTGGACCGCAGTAAGCACGTGCTGCCATCGTGGTTCTTTTCTCATGAAGCCTAACTTATATTTAATGTTTACTGTTTTGTTGCCGAGCTGCGGCGGCCGGCCGGCAATCAAATCAAAACACACGTTATCGCAACGCTGTGCTGATAACTCGTCATGCCGCGATGAGTCTAAACATCGACACTTCATTTGATTGTGATAGAGTAGGCGTTTAATCGAACATGGCACTTACATTTATGACGAATGTCGGTAGAACGGGGCCCAATATATTGGTTTATGATAAGGTATGCAAGCGTGGCATAAATTAATGACAAAGCTTTTTATTCTAACCAAAATGCAATCACTGCATTATCTACATAATTTGGGAATCATTTCGTACTTGACAAGATTATCGGATATAACTCAAATGTTTTCCAGTGCTTATCATTACAACATAGTTACATAGCATAATCATTTTTATTTTGGTTCAATTTCGATCTAGATTTGTATATTATCTGATAGCTTCTGCTTGTTACAGGCTAGGTGACAAAGGCTGAAAATGACTGTGGAGAAGAGCAAAGGCCAAGAGCCGAAGAAGCCACCGGCGACGAGGAAGGTGGCGCCTGATGGAGGTTGGGCGTGGATGGTCTGCTTAGGAGTCAGTTTAGTTAATGTAAGTGCTGATATCAGGTTCATAATAGTCCAGAATGATCCATTAAAAAGGCTGCAGTTAGTACAAATACTACAAACCCAGCTTTTCATTTGTGTAGGTGTACGATGAGGCACCAACTGCAACATATAAGAATAAGGAAACCAGTTTGTACAACAACGAAATATGCGACTAAAGATATTATTTATAATGAATAGCTCCGATCAGAAAGAAAAACTGTGGGGATGTCCATGTTGCAATTTTATGCAGTCTGGGGCAGAGCACGTAGGCAATATTCCGATAAAAACAATAGGCAGAGTTGGCCGCGTTAAAATAACTGCTGACTAATTTACCGCAGGAATTCCCTCGATAAAGTCCTCGGAATCTACGAGTATCAAATTCTCACAGCTGAATCTAGCTCTGCATGTTGTCTGTATAAACAAGCTAATTATAAAGGTCAATGACCGCTGTTGCGACCTTAATGTTTGTCTGGTGCTATTGAGGTACATTATTTGCCTTGTGTAATTTATTAAAATTATCAATGTCTTTCCCGGTAAAGCTATAGTACGGTAACTTTACCGTGGCTAAAGCCACTCCGGTAATACAATAATAATAAAGTTAGAACTATAATTGCATTTATAGTATTCAATTACCAATTAAATTCTGACGAAATGATTTTAAATAAACCATAATTTCTTTGTTCGAAAGGTTTCGGTTAGGTACTAGAAATAACAGGATGTTGAACTGCTGTAACTTATAATAAAACGGCCCTGTGGAAAATAATGTCAGGGACGACAGGGACGCTGTAGTTTAGTTAGACTTAAAAAAAGCCTTCGACATTGTCTCGAAAAGTGATTAGTCATTGAAAGCTTAACATTATCCGTGTTTGCACATTATTCACAATTTAGTTGCAGAATGATAGAATAGTTTCAATAGCTCTTTCGATATATATTTTTTGAGATTTCTTTTTTTTCATCGTATGCGTATAATATGCACTGGAATCCCTCAAGGCCATATACTGTCGCTAGTTCTCTTTACTTTGTACAAGAGCAATACACATCTCAAAATTCAATCTAGTGAATGTTGCCTCCTTGACAGTGTTGTATTTACTTTAAACAATCTCCAATATGCTAGGGTCCTATAGGTAGGAGACTGGTTCAGCAGACATTATTTCGCATAACATATTCTGTTCATTCAATTCAACACGATAAGGCAGTCTAACTCAATTTAACGTGTTTAAATAATAAAGTATACCTGGGAGTACCTCATCTCATTTGAATTAAACAAAAACATTAAGTTTACACATACCTAGACCGACTGTTAAGGAAAACAAGCGACGGATGTAACCCACTTTATCAAATTACCATAGATCGATTAAAACGATTAATTAGAATAATAACGTAGACTCGCGTCAAAACATTTCAGCGAGTCTCATGAAAAATCTAAATGGATCACGCTATAAACAAACATTAAAACATAAGGCGGCTTATTTAATTCGAAGGCTATGTAATGTCGCAATGTGTTGTCCAACTGATTTTATTTAACAATACGTTTGAAGCATTATGCATTGCCTATTGTCAGTCCGAAATATAACGCTTTAATGCTGGATACACCTTCAAGCACCTATTGTCAAAACAGAATGGTATTCTGCATATTCCGATGGAGAAGAACAGTTTTAATATATGAATAAATTGGAATGCCATATGTCGCGGTAGCGATATCATAAATAAATTCACGAAACATTACATCCTTCTTCGTTTAACCATTTTACATATAAAAGTCAGTAATCATGGTTTGATCAATGGTTTTATCGATTAGAAAAATGTGGTCATCAGATAGTTATTGAAGGGCATTGCAGTGCGTACGTGACGAGATCTCGACGAAGTCTCTCGATACAATAATTTTGATTGTCTAACTAGTCACATGCTCTCCTACCGCTGACACAATTACTACTTCAAGTGACTGTGTTGAACTATGGAAGGAGATTGATATCTTCTGTTTATCTTGTTTTCGATGAGTACTAGTAAACAAATAGTTTTGAAATCAATTTCTCAAGTGTACCAGGTAAGGTACTTACCTGAGCTTTACCCAAGTTTGTTTTGTACTGACCATGCTCAGAATGCTTATAGATTTATAATAATAATATGTATTTAATATTAACAAGATACAGGTTTGTATTTAATTTCATTACGAATACTTGTTCTTGCTTCCTAGGCTGACGGAGTAGCTAATTTTCGTTTCCATTGTCCTTTTCGGACATGGCTCGTTAGATAATTTTCCTTTCCATGGATAATTAAACACGATCTAAGCAAATGAGATAATCTTCATGAGGATAAAATACATTATAGTTTGAACGGGTTTCTGCTATCATAATGACCTTGAACTAGCAGACCTTGAAATATTTTATTTATAAGTAACACGTGATCCGTTTAGCCCACGTTTTTGTCGCGGATATATTCAAAATTCTGATGTTATTAAGTATTGAAAATAGGTAAATGACAGAGACACCAAAATGTCATATGAATAACTTGCTCTTATTAATTAAATGTAGATATGGACAGGACTTGCATATTATTGCGAAACATATAGGCTAAAATGACTGAGATTCAATGATTTATGATTTCCAATATAAAATTCGGAAACCTGCTCATATTTATTGCTTGAATTATTGATACTATTAACATACCCGGTTGTCTTAGCAGAACACCGCCTCTACTAGCAAAATATTACGGAAACAATTAATTTAGTTTTATTTGAACAGCTTTCTTATTGTCATTATTTTATTCGCCTACTAAAGCTTCTCCATTATCAATTTCAGTTTTCGACGCGTTCTCTAGAGCCTTCATTCGGTCTGCTATTCAAAGACTTGCTGGATGACCTCGGCGTCCACACAACAGGTGCTTCAGTCATAGCCAGTACATTAGACTCGGTGGTGAACTTCTCTGGGTTCTTCGTGGGTCCTGTGATAAAGACCTTCTCGTATCGGAAGGTGTGCTTCGTTGGCTCAACAATATGTGCCCTGGGCTTGCTGTTCACTGCTCCAGCTGCGAGCATGTTTCATATTATAGCTACATACAGTATTTTGGGAGGTGAGTGTCACTTTCTTAGTATTTATTTCTAAGTAAGAAGGAAAAATATTAATTGGGGATATTACTGATTAATCGAAAGACAATGTCGACAACCCATCTGGGTTCCAGTTAAAGCTTTCCAGGGAAAATCTGAACAAGATTGGCGAAGAGGAAAAATGGCCTAGTAGGGTTTTTGCTGCAGTGTGGCTGCGGGTGATTTATTAATATAATGTGTGCGTGGAAAGATATCGAAGGCCATCCAAATATAAATTATTTAGAGCATTGGAAGTTATTCACCTATGCTATATTGGTGGTTGAATTACGTGCCTCGATTCGGACTTGTTACGAGTATTTAGATGCCAATTTCGCGTGCATCTGTTTTTTGTTGTATAGTGAAATATTTTCTTGTTATGTCTAACCTAGGCTAAGGCGGAACCTAACACATTCCTATCATACATAATATATCATATTTTCAAATAGAAGCAAATTGTTTCCTTGCGTTTTTGTCGAGTCGGTTAAATACGATATATTATGTTTGTTGTGGTAGGAGTTATACCAGCCATTTGATACTCATGACAGAGCATTATACTTTATTCTCTCGCTTATTATTATAACCTTCTAGCGACTTGAAGGTTTCATGGTAGTTTTCCTTTATCATTTCACTAAACTTGACTCAAGAGTATTGTATATGAGTTAAAAGTATTCAATTAATCTTGGAAATTAATTCTCTATGCGGATAGCATATATATATAGAGTTGGTAATCGCTTCACTTTTATCTGCTCTCTCATTAGCATGCATAAATATCCGTATGTAACCTTTTGCTCTGAAAATAATGAAGATAATTATAGATTACAATTGCAAAAAACGTCAATATTGATGTTTGTTTAATCCTGTGTAACTAATTTCGCATTATCGTGTATTCTGCGGTTCCAATACGTTTATACGAGTAGTACTTACCTACTTGTTGATTCAATATGCATAGTAAAATTAAGTGTTTAGGTACCTGTTTTTTTTTCAATAGTAATGTTCCTCCTTTCGTTACACACTCGAGACAAAACATTTTTGATATGGTCGCCGGTCGGTCTAATTCGATATTCAAAATTTCCATGAGAAAAATACTTTTTCCTACAAAATCATTTGCTAAGTAATCGTCTGTTGAAGACAGTTAATTTCGTTGCGAAGGTAATGACGTGGGTGGCTACTCAAAGCCGTTACGTAGTTGCAGAAAACGTCGATAAAACAATAATTAAATAACTTAGACGTAGCTATTTCAAACGCAAGGTTGAATCATGAAGTTTTCTTTTTCCAGCATTCTTTTCTGCAGCTGATCGATACTGACCTTTAATAAATAGGGGATTTCGTAGGCTTCGTTGGTAGAGGCATAGGTATATTGAAACCTAGAGCCTCCGAAGGATGGTTTTGGAATGGCCTTAGTAGCTTTGTCCCAATGATCATTGTGGATCATACATTATAGTAGGACGATTTTTGTAGAGAAGATTGCGAATTTTATCTATGATTTGCTGGGCCGCAGATTATCCATACTAATAATAATAAAGCGGAAGAGTTCGATCGTTTGTTTTTTTTAACGCGCTAATCTCTGGGACTACCATTCGGATTTGAAAAATTATTTTTGTGTTGGTTAGCCCATTTATTGAGGCAGGCTATATATAACATCACGCTACGACCATTAAGAGCGTAGCGTCAATGAAAAATGTTGTAAAAACGGGGCAAATTTATTCATTTTCAGAGTTTCACATTTAAAGTTACGCAACAATCATGTATATATTTGTATTTTAAAAAACGTTGCCCCACACTAGGAATTTCTCATGTATCGTGGGTGCTTTTACAAACATATAAACTCACTTATACAAACACCCAGAGCCGGAACAACTATCTGTAGGTCGTACAAATATTTGTTCGGGGAATCGAAGCCACCGATGTGTGTAGGGTGGGGTGGGGTAGGTAGGGTAGCGTAGGTAGGTAGGGTAGGGTAGGTAGGTTAGGTTGGTAGGCAAGTAGCCAGTTGTCGTGAGCGAAATCGCGGGAGACAGCTAGTATTACAGCTGGTAAATTCATTATGTTTCACAAACACACAATTCAGAACTAATGTGCTGTTTTTTATGGGTCGTAACGTAAATGGTCCGTTAGCGCTTTTCATTACTTAATTCCGTCTCTTGCGTCATCTGCGATTCATGTAATTTACACAGTGGCTGCTAATCAACGTCATTATTATTTCAAGTAATTAATATTTCCTTTCCCATTTACTGGAATTGTGTAGGTACCTACGTGTTTATTTGTGAAACAGGTCCAATTAGCTGCCCATTGCAAATATACTGCCCTGTTCCCAATATTAATTTTACCGATTTTTCAGCATCATAATAGTCCTTAGAGAATGAGTCGTGACGATTGTTTCCAAGCTTGACAAAAGGATTTGTGTCTGATGAATGACAATATGTAAAAACAAAGAATCTTTTATCATCTTTCAGACTCATAAAAAAAGATTCAAACTTGAAAGACGAAATAGAGCTAGTATCTATTGTAATATTATCTCCACGTTACATGGATATAGACTTTACAATTGTTTTCGCGTTTGGTAAAACGATTCGTGTCTGATGAGGCTGACACTATGTAAAAGCTAAAATTCTTTTATCATATAATAATTAAAAAAACCGGCCAAGTGCGAGTCGGACTCGCGCACGAAGGGTTCCGTCCGTTATCGCAAATAACGGCGAGAAATTCCCGTTTGTTGTTTGGGAGCGCCACTTAAATATTTATTTTATTCGATTTTGCTGATTCGTACGTCAATCGATTCGTCCTAATCATGCGAGACACTGGCTAAATTAAAATTGGAAAATAGATAAATGGCGGCTTTGGGGCGCCATATTGTGGGGTCCCGAAAGGGTTTTTTTTTCTTCCAATCCCAACGTGTGGGGTATCAAAATAAAGGGTTAAAAGAGGGGATTTCAAAAATATATAACACTTATATGTTTGAATGTGCCTAATTAGAATAATATGTTAACTAAAAAGTTATAAATAAAAAATGATTCAATAAAAAAAGTTAATTAAAAAAATCAAAAATGATTTTATGATTTTCTACTTGTTTACGTCTTTTTAGTTCGCTTTTTAAGCAGTTGGGTTTTAATTTTTTTTTATTGTTTTATTTTTAGTATTTTAAGCGGTGGTTATAGCGGCAACAGAAATACATCATCTGTGAATTTCAACTCTCTAGCTATCATGGTTCATGAGATACAGCCTGATGACAGACAGTTTGACGGACCGCAGAGTCTTAGTAATAGGGTCCCGTTTTTACCCTTTGGGTACGGAACCCTAAAACAATGTTTCGCTTTTGAAAGACGAAATAGCCAGTATTGTCATATATTTTCCTCACATTACATGGATATATTCGTAATATAGTATTCTACGATGCAGTAAATTATGTTCAAGGTAGCCACGCTGCCGCCTTATAACCGATTTCACGCGTCTTCGATGGTCGTGGTGACGTCATGTAACGCATCTGACGTACTTCGGTGTATGACGTCGCTTTCCTTACGTAGTCTGAAACTATATACTGCGTTATAAACAGGAATGAGAAGCTAAGCTAGTAGAAAATGATGTCACTTCTTTCCTACTTCGAATGAATGTTTAGTTCTGTTTTCATCGATATAACAGTAAGCCACTTTACTCAGAAGCGTTTAAGTCTTTTTATGTACTTGCCATTAAATTTTACTGGGGGATTACCATGACCACAAACTCATAAGCAAGTCAATATTAGACTAAAAGTGAAGTTACTAAGCGATTTTCTGCCATGTGATGAGTAATAATCTGGCAACTGAACATCAACTGCAAACAATTATGGTCTGAGGATATAATTATTTACTGAGGGGATAACCACATGCTCATAATGCAAGTCAATATTAGACAAAAAGTGAAGTTGCTAAGCGATTTTCTGCCACGTGAAGAGTAATAATCTGGCAACTGAACATCAACTATCCTGATTATCGACTGCAAACAATTGTGGTCTGAGGATATAATTATTTACTGGAGGAATTACCACACGCTCATAATGCAAGTCAATATTAGACAAAAAGTGAAGTTGCTAAGGCTCTAGAGGTAGACCGATGGACTGCATTTCAACTACACTCCAACGACAACTGCACACCGACTGCATTCGGACTGCACGATTGGTTTGCAGTTTTATTGCAATCGTACTAACTATATTCAAACAGCAAATTTGCAGTCGGTGTGCAGTCCGACTGTCTAGAGCCACGATTTTGTATCATTTTCGTGCGTGTTACTACCCAGTGTTGAATTTTCCTGAACATTAAGTGCAAATTGCTGTGGGGATTACCAAAGACAAAAAGTAAAGTCGCAAAGCGAATTCGTACCACGTGCGGTGCGATCCAACACCTTGGCTTGCCCTGTAAACTGTAAATAATTGTAGTCTCAGGATATAACTATTTAACTAAGCTATCATTGTGCTAGGACACAGACAGACATGCAAACACAAGGAAATCTTGCGTGTTTTCTCTGAGTCATAATACTGTTATATTTACATGTTCACACTTTATCCTCGCAAAGTAATCTCGTTATGACGGTCGATTATGAACACCTTCGCACTTTAGTCTGTAGTATGTCTGTCTGTGTCCTAGCACAATGATAGCTTAGTTAAATAGTTATATCCTGAGACTACAATTTTTTTTTTAAATAATTGTAGTCTCAGGATATAACTATTTAACTAAGCTATCATTGTGCTAGGACACAGACAGACATGCAAACACAAGGAAATCTTGCGTGTTTTCTCTGAGTCATAATACTGTTATATTTACATGTTCACACTTTATCCTCGCAAAGTAATCTCGTTATGACGGTCGATTATGAACACCTTCGCACTTTAGCAGAAATGTATAAGAACCGACGTTCGATTACGAGTAAACGCTAATTGATCATTGTAATGGCGGACTAATTATATTTTGCACCTGTTCAAGAATTATAATTCATAAAGAACTTCATGCACATGATTTCTTTGATTTTATTAATCATCAGCCGGGCGAGAAGGCGGCCTCTGTAATAGGCTTGAGCACGCATTTTATCACGGATTTTGCTTCCAAACTGTGATAAAAATTTATAATTCAAGCCTGTCACAGTAGGCCGTGCCCAACCGGCGGGCAATTGTAATTTTTGTTTTGTTTTTGATTTGCTCTTGACTCTAGTCTAGGTCATAGGTGACAGAGACAGAGTGCAGACGATGGAGTGAGCTTACCCAGAATAAGCCTGTTCACTCTAACTTTGAAGAGATTCGGGTTGAATGCGTTCGGAAACACAGACGCAGTATAATATATCTCAAGTCATGTCCTTCAATTCGACTCCACCTCGAATCATCAACAGTTATTGGATACTAGAGGACGCCTCGCGGTTTCACCCGCGTAGTTCCCGTTCCCGTGGGAATACAGGGATATAAAGTAGTCTATGTCACCCGGGGATAGAGTAGCTTCCCAACGGTGAAAGAATTTTTGAAATCGGTCCAGTAGTTTTGGAGCCTATTCGGTACAAACAAACAAAACAATCTTTCTTCTTTATAATATTGGTATAGATTTATTGGCATTAAACAAGCAGTTTTATTTGTCAAGTGAAGGGTCCTACAGACACGATATAACACGTATTTCAATGCGACCTGTATTACCTTTTATTCGAGCCTATTTCCTTATAATATGTATATGTTAATCTATTCCCTTTAAGGAAAGCGCAGCTAGTGGCTGGAGTTACATTGGAAATATACTATTAAACAGACCTTTATTGAGTCGATTGATGTGTCGTTGCTAGTGTACATATGCGGGACATGTGGGTGTATACCCAGGATGAATGTATATTATACGTACAAAAGTAAAGTCCTACAATCGTCCTTCAAAGATTACGACATTGTTCTTTTGTATATTTAAAGCCACATTGTTTTCCTCATACCTATGTAGGACTGTTTTGATATGTGTGTGGCATGTATTTATTTATAAAACGAATTGATGTAGGTACATGGTATATAGTTGAAAAGATGATTTTATAGCTGTTGCTAAGTCAAAGAAAATTACTGTTAAATGCAATTAAATGTTAACACAGCAAAAATTATTTTCCTTTATCATATTTTCTCGTTATTACTCGTAAGTACTTGTGTTCGTAGAAAAGTAATGAGAATTATAGGGTTTCTATTTGAATAGCCTTATGTAATAAAGTTAGTTAACTTATGAGTAAGGTACTGGAGTATTTAAACGCAAGGGTATTGAAGTACTTGTATAACAAAACCGGCCAAGTTCGATTCGGGCTCGCGCACGAAGGGTTCCGTACCATTATCGCAAAAAACGGCAAAAAGTCACGTTTGTTGTATGGGAGCCCCACTTAAATATTTATTTAATTCTGTTTTTAGTATTTGTTGTTATAGCGGCAACAGAAATATATCATCTGAAAATTTCAACTGTCTAGTTATCACGGTTCATGAGATACGGCCTGGTGACGGACAGAGAGACCGACAGACGGACCGCGGTGTCTTAGTAATAGGGTCCCGTTTTTACCCTTTGGGTACGGAACCCTAAAAAACTTGTTAAGTCATAAATGCAATTGCCTCGTTGATCTGTGTTTATAATTGGGTTTTGACATTACGAAGTTCTCTGTAAAAACTGGAGTCTGCCTTTAAACCCGGTCAATGAATGACAATAGTTTTGACCCCTATTAAATGAAACTTAAATATTAAACAACTGAACAAATATTAAACTATCTACTTTGCTATGTATTCATCCGTTTTCAATCTTCTTTCCAGGTTTCGGAGTGGGTCTCGCGTCCTCATCGTCGTTCGTGTCCCTCAACCATTACTTCACCAAGAAGCGTGGCCAGGCCGTCGGTCTCTCGATGGCCGGCACTGGCTTCGGGCTGATGGTGATGCCCCAACTAGTCAAAATCCTGCTAGGAGAGTATGGGTTCCGGTGGACGGTTGTCATCCTGGGTGGTCTGGCCTTCCATGCGGTGCTAGGGTCTTGTCTGCTGCAGCCGGTTAAGAGACATCTTATTGATGAGCCGGTGGACTGCGAAATGCAGACAGTGAAGGTAAATATTGCTGATATTTTTTTATTAAGGAGCCGATTTTAAAATTAGAATCACGTCTAAACGGCTATTCGTAATTTAAAAAAAAATATAAGTTAGATTAGACCGTTTTCTTAATAATTTGATCTAAGATTTTTTTTTGTTTTATTTGAATAAAATAAATTAATTTGTAAAGTTATGTCTAACAAGGACAAAAACACGACAATCGCACCAAAACTGCCGGGCGTATTTTAATGAAGTTGTCACCATCTCAAAGACAATTTAATTATCTACATTTTGATCTGAATCTTTTTTTTTTTAAGTTTTAGAATAATAAGGAAAGTACAAAAAACTACAGAATATTGGGTTGCGCGGGTGGGAAATGGGTGCGTGTTTTTTTCCCTCAAGGTCGTTGGAGACGACTAATGGATCTTCAGTATTTTTTTTAAAACATTGCGTTAGATTTGGTGTATTCCCGTTATATGCCAGGTTTTTGAGATCCTCAAATAAAACCTCAATAGCCCGAATTCCTTCCAAAACCAATTTTTCAGAAACGCGGTATTAAACCAATAGACAGGTTAAAATATTACAGAAACTGGAAACTATAGTTACATGACAAAGTATCTTTTATATTGGTTTCGAATTCGCACGCGAGACGCTTCGATGTAAGTTTTATTTTATTGTTCACAAAATTAATAATTCTTCTTCAATATTTTCAGGAAATGGAGTGTATATTAGAGAGTGAAGAAGAAAACGATGACAAGTTCGAAATAAATCCGCTAGTTTCACCTCCAGTGCCAAAGATAATCAAACAGCGTTCCCACGGAAACATGAACCATCCTTCAGTTAGAACAATAGGGTTGCCAAGAGCGAAAACTTGTGATAAGCCTTTGCAGGAGTTTGAAAAGTTCGAGATTAATAATAGGCTGTATCCAGGGTTGACTTCAGCTGCATCTGTGGCTGCGATGCCAAGAGTTATATCGAGTGGAAGTATGAGTGAAGCAGCGAGAAAAAGAAAAGTGTCAGTCATCTCCAATATCTCTAACATGGATTTCACTGGCAGTTACTTGCAGTTGTATCTTGATGTAAGTATTTATTTAACAAGCTTTTATTTAACTGGCAATGTATGTATGTGTGTTTGGGTCAAATTGTGCGACTGAATTTAAAAGCAGTTATACTCCACCGATTAAAATTAAATTTTAATTTTTATAATATTCACAGCGGATCTTTGTGTCTCTGAAGTTAGTTCTGTCAACTATTGCAAAAGAAACAGTATAGAGTAAGCGAGATAGGATGATGCGACAAACGTAAGCGAGTGAAAGAGACAGTCAACAATGGTAGCTTCACTTTCAATATTGATATAAAAATAGCTACTGCGCAGACTCTTGCAGCCAATTCAGAGACACAAAGATCCGTTGTAAGTATTATAAACACATCAACACGGTCTAGGGATATTTTAAAAATATGCGAATTATTATCAATGTGTTAATTATTTATATGACATGTATATATTTAAAAGATACGTTATTTAATATTCTACCATTTTTTAATAATGGTTAAGGTACTTCGATTAAAATTTAGCATAGACGGAAACCGTATATGAATTAACTTTTAATTTATGAGTAAAAACTGAAAAAAATAGAAAAATCATTTAATTTGTGTTTATAAACTTGAAGTTAGTAGTCTGAGAAAGCGCCCATGATGTTCATAACACATCGGCAACGATTCGGCATGCTCAGAACAAGTTTGTCAATGTCTTGCTGCGGAATATTGTCCCATGTCCTTCTGAGGTGCGCAAAAAGTTGATCTTCTGTAGCCAGATTTTCAGGAACTTCCTTCAGAGCTCTTCTTTGCAGCATATCCCACGCATGCTCAATGGGATTTAGATCTGGCGATTGAGCAGGCCAGTTTAAGGCCCTAACATTGTGTGTATGTAACCAAGCTGCTACCGTTCTCGCCGTGTGTGCCCGGGCATTGTCGTGCATGAGCAGGAAATCTTGCCCCATTTGTGTTCTGTGGGGCAAGATTACGGGCCCCAGCACCTGTTGGACGTATCGTTCTGCCGTCATATTGCCCCGCCCAAACGAGATCCGTCCGTCCTCCAAGACGAATTCCTGCCCAAACCATAATTGTTCCTCCTTGGTATGGGTGAACTTCCTGAGGGTTCTGAAGACGGCTCCATCGTCCAGGAACTCGCCAAACACGCGTCCTTCGTGAATCTGGATGGAAGCCGAACCTGGATTCATCCGTGAACAGCACATTGGACCATTGCTCACGGCCCCAGTCCACGTGGTTCCGAACCCATTCTAATCGTCGTCCACGATTGCCTCTCCGTAAAGGTGGGACCCGGAGTGGTCTATGAGAGCGTAGATTGCTTTCATGCAGTCGCCTTCTTACAGTTTGGTCACTCACAAGCACTTGGTGTTCCACTCGCAGCCTTAGGACCAATTGAGTCGCCGTTGCATTTGGTTGAGCTCGCGCAGTAATTTGCAAAAATCGGTCTTGTCTGGGGGTAGTGATGCGACTTGGCCCCCGGTGCCTCTCCGCTACTTCACCTGTGGCACGATAGCGTGTCCACAATCTTGAAATTACATTTTGGTGGGTCCCTATGGCCTCAGAAACATTACGCTGAACAGACCCAGCTTCCAGCATTCCCACAGTTCGTAACATCTCCGCCTTCGTCAAATGTTGGCGTTGCATGGCTACAATACCTCAATTTTAACTTTATCTTTCGTTTAAAAATGAAAAAGAAACTGTAACTAAACGTAATTCGTATTGTTTTCTAAATTTCGCACAAATGAAAATTCCCTCTCCTACACATCAAGACATTTTTATGCCACCGAAACAAAAGAATTTTCAAAAATTTGAATTTGGAATTAGTCTGGGATAAATTACAAACAAATCGGTGTATAAAAGATTCCAATGCGGCCAGTACTTTTCGAGTTATTTAATTGAGTATGAAATATCCCTAGACCGTGTTGATGTGTGTAGTTTGGAATTTGGATGACAATGCATGGTTAGCTAAGTGACGTCATTCTAAATCCAATATGGCGGACGGCCCAAGATGGACGGACTAGTTATTTTTTGCGCACTGCCATGATATGGGTATCAAATGAAAAGGTTTGCTGCGAAGAATACGAAAAAAGCTTGTATAAAAAATAAAAAATATTAATTGTATTTACTATGTTGCAATACATTACCTATGAGAATACATTATGATGAATACTTTTTCCATTAACTAAACCGATAATAGTAATTTATGCATGTGCCATAGTTCACATAATGATGATGTAGAATACAATTAATATTGAAATATTGCGCAATTTAAATTTTATTTACAAGTCAAACATAACTTACAGACGGTGGACGACGACGCCATACAAATGAAGCCGATCAAGAAAACTATAGAGCCCGAGGAAAAGAAACTGGGCTGCTTTAGAAGATTTATAGCTCTAATGGACTTAGATTTACTTAAAGACTGGTCGTTTTTGAACCTTTTACTAGGGCTCTCGCTGTTTTGGAGCGGAGAGCTACAATTTAGGATGTTGACGCCATTCTTTATAAGTAGTTTGGGCTACAATATGAATGATACGGCCTTTT
Organism: Orthosia cruda; assembly: GCA_964057195.1. Lineage (NCBI taxonomy): Eukaryota > Metazoa > Arthropoda > Insecta > Lepidoptera > Noctuidae > Orthosia > Orthosia cruda. The sequence goes on from OZ059838.1 coordinate 13,109,640, forward strand.
GCCTCTCTATGACTGCCATAACTGATATTTTGGTGCGGTTGATCTTGCCGCCTATTTTCGACAGGACGACTATTTCAAAGAAGATGATTTTCTTTATTTCTTCGTTCTTCCTAGCGGCTACGAGGTCCGGTAAGTACATAATGATAACAATTTCCTTTTTATTTTTAGTACCTATTTGCCCACTCACCACAAAACCTATTTTAAAATTTACTGTTTGTATAGTAATAGTAATTATTAACCCTCGACGGAAAAAGAGGGGTGTTATAAGTTTGACGTGTGTTGCTGTGTATCTGTGTGTCTGTCTGTGGCATCATAGCTCCTAAAGGGATGCACCGATTTTGATTTAGTTGTTTTTGCTTGAAAGGTGATTTTGTCTTACGTGTTCTTAGCTACGTTTGAATAAAATCGGTTCAGCTGTTCAAAAGTTATGGGCGGTTTACTGTTTGAATCGGATTGTTTTCGCAAGATATCGTGTCATAATTACGTGTTCAATAGATTGCCGATCAAAGCGTATCTACTATGTACTAGATAAATTGATTATGTAGCTTGAAATAAAAAAAAGGTTCGGGGGTTTTTTAATATTTTAAATTTTATTTGTTTAAATACTAAGAACATGAAATCAAAAACATTGCCTACTCTACCATTCTTTACGAGCCTAGGTCATGTAACCATAAATACATCGTTAAGACTTGTGCATTGGTTACATAATACTTTATACAACAACGCCATCAATTTTTGAATTATATTAGCTACGTCGTGGACTGTACTTCCTATTAATCTGTAGTAGAGTTACTACATAAATTTAAAATGAAATTCTATTCTTACTGCAGCCAAACAGCCTATGTGTGTTTGAGTTTTAAATAAATACTTTACTATAAAGACCTTGCTGAATAAATATAATTCATTCTTTTAAGTAGGTACTGGTGAAATTACTATTTTATTTTCTGTTAAAAATTTGTTCATCTAAACACAGCAGCTAACGCGAGTTTGACAATAAGTCACATTTTGTGAGAATTTTCGTTTCTAAGCTGACCCTTAGATATAGGGTTGTGTTGACCCTTAGGTTAGCAACACAACTAGTATGGCGGCAAATAACTTGGCAAGAGTCGTTAGATGCGCAGATGAAGTTTTTAAGGTCTCTATGGTTATCAAGCGGGACGCGGAGAACGAGGTAGCACCGTTCCGAGCGTGTGACTGACCAATCGCGTCGCGTCTACGCTCCGTTCGCTCCGCTCCGTTCACTTGTGTGCACTAACACTCATCAAAAGGTTGAGTTTTTGTTAAGAGTTATTGTTATTGTTTAGTTTGAATTTTTATATTTAATTGTAATGCCACAAAAATGAACAAATAACTGGTAAAAAAAGAAACAACAAAAAGAAAAGTAAAAATATTTAATAGTCCTAAATTTCTTAACCTTTGTATGTGTATATGTTTTATTAATTACACCTAATAAACGCCACGAATTCCTCTCCTTTAATAAATTATTTTCTAAATAGTCATATTTAAAAATAAATTATGGCAATAACCATAGAAAAAAGACAAGCAAGAAAAGAGAACATTTTTTTGTTGCATCAATTATACAATGTGCCAACTTACCCCCACTACACCAAATCTTGCCAAGTTACGTGCCGGGGACTGTACCAGTGGGATCAATCAGAAGGCTTTAGTGCGAGCTTTTTAACGTTCTCCATCGCGTTAAAGTAATCGTCCGCTTCACATCGTCTAATAAAAGCAACTCTTTTCCAGTATTAGCAGAGCAAACAGAATGGGTGCCTTTAATGATCTGGCTGTCAATCTGCGGCTTCTTCCGAGGCATGTGCCTTAGTAACTTTACGCTCACCATCTCGGAGTACTGCCCGCTCGAGAAGCTGCCGGCCGCCTTCGGACTGCACATGGTCAGCAAGGGCGTGTTCGTTGTTGCTATTGGACCTGTTATTGGTAAGAAACTGTTTATTATAAAGAAGAGTTCGACTTGGCGGTGGCACTACCAAGCCCCCAGATAAATTGATTAGAGCTACAAACGGTACAACAATGGGCCGCGGAAAATGTCCAGTGGTATCTTGGCTGACCCAGACGAAGATGGTATAAGCTTGTTGCCACCGGACAGGATTGGTTCAGACTAGCACACATTAACAATTTTTCTTTCTTTTTTCTTTCTACAAAAATAATAGTTTATTGGTTGTCATTGATTAAAATCATTATTTTCTTATAAGGATTTCAGGGCCTATTCTTCAGCTGTTTATTGAGACTTGTTTTAATCTCAACAGTACCATAAGGCCTCGCGCGCACCACGATTTTACTTATTGCGACACGATTTTAGAATCGCGCTGTAAAATATCGCAGAAAATATAGTGCACGCACTGCGATAAAAACATCGGTGGTCATTGCTCAATATCACCATGGATTCGGTACAAGTTGCTTTTCTCTATTTAATACTTCGGAGGGAAAGAAGAAAAAAGAAAAAATATTGTCGATACTGGACTTATCCTTTTACAGAGGATAGATTTACAATGATCTATATTCTTTGGAGTGTTTATTCCACAAAGGTGATTTTTCTGTCGCAGTGCGTGCGGGCCCATACTATTCCATAAAGTGCAGTTTATTTCCACTATAATCGTTTCGCGAGCAAACGCAGCAAATTGTGATGAATCACAATTTTAAAATCGCTGCAATTTATTAGTCGAATGTGCGTGCACTGCCGTACTAACGCATACGTTGCATTCCTGCGACAAAATTATCGTATGATAAAAAGTCGTGGTTCGCGGTAGGCCTACGTGTTGATAGCAGACTATCACGGTCTAGATCGCGTTTAGAAAACAAATGTTCGACGGTTTGCAAATAAATTCTTCCACCATTTAAGAATTACACAAACCATTGGAAATGGAATTAAGTGGCATTCCCTGCCGGAGTCTGTTGCCCGATATCTACAACCTCCGGGTTTTTAATTCAAGAGTGAATAGGTTACTTCTAGGCAAGCGTGTTACATCGTCGACCACATCATCACTTAGCATCAGGTGAGATAGTGGTCAAGCGCGAGATCATAAAAAAAAAGATTTTTTGGATACCAGCATTGCTCCAAACAATCACAGCTTACATGCTGATTTCAATTTCTTCCAGGTTACGTAAGAGACTACACCGGTAGCTTCGCCACCTGCATCCACGTCCAAAACGCCCTCATAATGTCGTGCGTACTCGTCTGGGGCATAGAGTACGCGCTTGCATTCACCCGCCGCAGAAAAGTGGTGCAGATCTAGTGGCCGCACCGTTCCGACTGAGGAACGAATCGGAACTATAACAGTTATCTGGGTAATCCACCATTTAGACATGTTATTTTTCTTGTCTATTTATGCTTGTAAAAGTACAATATCGTTACTGACCTAGATTATCAGGCAACGCCAAATAGAGAAAATAGCACAGTATAAATATGGACGAACAGAACGGAAACTACCTACAAACGCTCGAAACGGCACACTCACACAAACATTCGCATCGACAAGATCCGTTGCGGTAATTTCCGTACTGTTCGTCCACATTTATAGTGTGAAAACAGTGTAGTCAATTATTTCTGTCACATATAGGTATCAGAATAAAATAAATACTACTTTTTTAATCGAGAAATTATAAATAAACTACAGTCCATATCAAAGTCATATCAAATTGAACTTGATTTTACTCAAAATGGAGTTAATTGACTACATTGTAACCATAAAGGGTATGTCTGCTGTTGAGAAATGGCGGTATTGACATTGGAGAGTATTAAAACAAGCAATGTTGATATTACTTAGCCTTAGTGGACTCTCATATACAGGGTGAGTTTTTCAAATGGGCGAAGATGGCCAAATCCGAAATTGAAGAAAGGGGATAAGATTAAAAGGAGTCACGAGCCCGATTTTGATGAAAACTAAAACTGCATCATTGGATTTTAGAAAAATTAATATTCGTAGTCAGGAATCGAATGAGTAATTTAAAAACAAAACTCATATTTAAGTAGGGCTCCCATACAACAAACGTGATTTTTTGGCCGTTTTTTGCGATAATGGTACGGAACCCTTCGTGCGCGAGTCCGACTCGCACTTGGCCGGTTTTTCCCAAAATCAACTGGTTTGATTCTTAGCTAGGAATAAAGATTTTTCAAAAATGCAATGATGCAGTTTTAGTTTTCATCAAAATCGGTTTCGTGACTCCTTTGAGTGTTTTTCGTTATTCCTTATAGTTTCGGATTTGGCCATCCACGCCCACTTTAGAAACACATCCTGTTTGGTCTGCTTATATTTAGAATTTATTAAAAAGTTCAAGTTGCGATTAAAACTTGTATAGTATCCATGCCATCTTTTTATATACAAAATACGTAGGTACGTTAAAGAAAAAAAAACATTTAAAAAATTTAACTATCACACAGATAATATAGACTATTTTTGAAAACCTCTCTTCAGTAGCTCTCTAAAACAGAATTGGCCCATGACTATACATGACTATAAATGGTATGGAATACTAACGAGTGATGAACATTCGTCATATAATAGAAAACTAAACACATGATAATCAAAATCTTCCTTTATATGTGTCAAAGCTTAGGTATTAACGCTAGAACCAGTGAATTTGGAAAGTGGAACATCTTATAGATATTATGTACTATGTAGTTACTTAGAACGTAACTTTTAGACATTGATTTTAACAATTCATATTTTTAGAAGGCTGTTTGTAGTTCGGAAAGTTTTGTAGGTATGTATTTTTAGATGATATTAATTTATACACATAACTTAGAAGTAGGGAATCTTTCTGAAAAACTTCAAGACAAGGGTTTTGTCAAAACTTTAAGAGGTTTTTATAAACTCTTCTAGACAATTAATTTAGATAATTTTGAGAGTTCATACATATGAACTGCATTTCCAATTTGCTTTATTATTTTTATTACTTCAATCATGAAATACTTTCAATAAATTGATGGAAAATTTGTGGTATGTTGTTTATTACGAAGGTATAGTGCTCGCCAAACTTCTGGGCCGCCCTGAAGTTTGGCGAGTTTGACGGTGCTGTTTTTGTATGAGATTTACCACTGCGCAGCCATTGTAGCCAACTCCAGGGCGGCCAAGAAGTTTGGCGAGAACTATACGTACCTATTTTTATTATTGCTTGTCTGAGTAAATAGTGTTGTTTAAAAATGTTTAAAAAATATGAACGTCAAGTTCTTGCTTTTGTTTTGTCATCAGAGTAGTTGAAAAGAAATATTTTACAAATAAACCTATTTTTATCAGGTATATTGGCTACACTGAACTGTTGTAGGGAAAATTGAACCCACATATTTACCTCATAATAAAACATAGCATTCCTAGTGATTATAAGAATTTTACAGTTAATAATAGGGTCCTGACATGCAGAGTACTTGCCAAGCGAATATGTCAATAGAACTTGTGTTACGGCTAATATGTGTTAACGAGGTAATAATAGTAATTTATGCAATGGTCATATAATAGGAGTTATTAAAACACGAGCGTGGGTTTATCACGCGATAATAATAACACGCGAGTGTTTTAATACCTAATTATATGCCGTTGCATACACTACTTTATCTTCACTCATACAGTTGAAATAAAACAAAAGTGGAAACGGAAAAAAGGGGAATGGCGGACAATTTAGATTCTCATTGCGCATGACTGCGCAACGCGTGCCTCCATAGACCATAACACTACTTTTCTACATTAAGTCAATGAGCCCATAAGCGCCAATAAATTAAAAAGTAAAAGTGTCCTTTAAAAATTAAAAAGTTATTGTATGATGCAGTTGTTTGAAAATCGAAGGAAAATGTTGCACTGAAACTGTTATGGTTTTTTTTTTTAATTTTACCTATCCACGTATATAAAGTACGTGTTTATATTTTTTGAATTCATATTTGGAACATTACGTTGTGAGTGTTAATAAAATTATTTATCTACTCTCATATCGTAATATTCGAATTATAAAATTCAAAACGAGTTTATATTGGCATACTTTATAAACACAATACCGAAATTTAAAAATAGAATCTTATTATAACACTATTTCTCTAACAAAATAATGCTATAAAACATTTTTTTTTCTATTACGATACAGGACAAATCCAAGAAGTTAATCACTAAGGAGTTTCCATCAATATTTTTTTTGTAATGCCATTTTATAGTACCTATTATAAAAAGATTTAATTCCAATTTTAAATTGTCTATGACAATGCCCACTTTAGACATAGCACGCACTGTGATTTTTATTCGCGCGAATTTTGTTTCCTTCTACCTGTTCATAGAGCTCAAAATATTCGGGCGAATAAAATTCGCGCCGTGGTGCGGTGGATTCTGTGGCAAAACACGGATTTCTTGCGGAATTATTTCCGCACGATTTCTTTACCGATGCGAACAACTTCATACAATTACATAGGTCGCAGAATGGGCGGAAAAAAATCGCGCGAATAAAGATCGCAGTGCGTGCTAAGCCTTAGCGCATGCGCGGTTAATGCGGTGATGTGCTGGGTTTTGGCGCCAGTCAAACGTTTTGCAAGTTTTGCTGTACTGAATTTCATGAGTTATTTAAATTATTGTGTGTGAAATGTCTGATATCAGTGAATGTGAAGAAAATTTGACTCCGCCCGATATTTTAGATGCGGCGAAGGAAATTACTCTTAATTTATTACCAGCAAAGTCGAGAAAAGTATATGACAAAGCTATCACGATTTTATGGCATGGAAAATGCAAAAAGAGGTATTTAGTAGGTTCAATCCCAATTTATGAGTGTAGATAAAGTAGTGTATGAAACTGCACAACTAGGTATTAAAACATTCGTGTGAAAGCTATTAAAAACCTCGCCTACGGCTCGGTTTTTAAACACACACTCATGTTTTAATACCCCTCATTATGCAACAGTTTCATAAACTACTATTATGATTGTTTACTTTGATTTGAATGTGCTGACTCATTATGACATTATGTACTTACGTCTTTCGAATATTACAAGATTTATTTTTATGGTTAAATTTTGGTATGTTACCAAAATTTCTCATATTAGCCGTAGCGTGAAAGAATTTGAATCATTGAGTACCTAATAGGACTAGTTAAACAGAATTTTGAATCTGACAGCGTTTTGATTTAAATACAAATTTGCATCTTCCAATATTTCGTCTTCCAAGGACTATTCTATACTAATAGAATATTATCCTGATGTGCGCTTTTGATGTGTGATTTAATTGACCAAATATATCGTGTACTTATTAACGTCTGATAAAAATGTAGTACTTACATTTATCATAAGAATTCTTAAGCTGTTATTATGTGTACTTATTTACTCTTATTATTTTCGGATTTCGTGTAGGGAAACGATAAGAGTGCCATTTAACGTCTGTTGTATAAACATAATAAAATTTTATGCAATCAATTTTTGAAACTTATGTGCCAATTGTACATAAATCTTTTAATGAAATGACGTAAAATAAATACCTATTTAGAAAAAAAAACTTTACTGTTATTTAATGTATGTATTCGTCTAATAATGTACTTATTTTATTATATGGAAGTAGGTGTGGGACAATGAAGTGCAGTACGATCGACGTGTTGTGGCCCGTCTGAAGTTAGCGCTAAGTGGTTGCGCAGAACATACTTTACGAACCAAATGGCTGTTTTCCTCACGAGTGTACAATGCGTGAAAGTTCGCAAAGCCTATGTTCAGACGGGCCACGACTCATCGGTCGTACTGTACATTTTTATAATCCAATGCATTTTATTACTTAAACATGTACATACAATCAAACTGTTTTAATGTTGGTTTATTGACCTTGTTCAAAGTGTAATAAAAATAATGTGGACTGTTAATTACTCAGAAAATGTATCAAATTGAAATTAAAAATAGTGGTGTCACTGATTTCCAAAATAAACTCTGAATTTTAAGTGAACAACTTAAAAAACCATAGTGTTTCGGTATTTTTTGCCGAAAAAAGAACTTGCAGTGCAAGTTATTTTTTCAAATAACTAATATGTCAGTAATGTGTCATTTAAGATATAATGCCGATTATCAGACCAGTATGGAGATGAGTATTTGCCAGATGTCCGTGTTTTCGGCATATTTCTTCAGTGACGATGCATTGTCTACCACTAGAGGCAACCAAACAACTAATATTATTACTATTTTTGCCTAGAAAACTAAAAACATGACATGTTTTACTACTCTTTATTGCCACATTAAGACTTTGTATTCCGGCTAATACGGTACAGTGTTTTAACTTTAACGTAGGTGTAGTAAGATTTAAACTTAATGGCGGCTTGGAGAGTTGCGCAGTAGCAAATTCATGTGACAGCAGGGATGAGGTGGGGTAGCGCACTTCATAGCTACCATTAAGTTTGCTGCTTACTGTAATAAAAAAATATACTAATTAAATATCGATAATTCTTGACGGACAAGGTCTGTTTGTACGATTGTCTCATTTAATTTTATGACAATAATTTTGTTGAGTTTGGTATTTAGTCAAATTGTTGTTGACGAGCTTTGTTTAAATATCAGTTGAATCTGTTATTAAATTTTGGTGTCTGTTTATTACAATGCTACATGCTTTAATCGTTCATTAAAATCGTTTTCATTAATTCTGGTACTTCGTATCTTATAAACTAACATGTTCATATAGTTTTAAGTATATTCTGTAGTAATAGAAAGTACAATTAATTAATTTTGATGTCGCGTTGTAATAAGCAGACATCCTATACTTTTATGGATGGTGCGAGACTTAGCCTGTATGTTATTATACTTAACCTATTTTATTAACAGTGTAAAATTTATAGTGAACATTTTATATAAAAGAATGAAAAAGACAATGGTTTAAAGTAAAAGGTGGTTACCGAGAGATATTTATTTATTGATGACGTACCCTTTTCAATACAATAGCCAGCGCCTGTTCCGCGCGGTATTTTACTACTTGATGAAACACCATCGTAAATGCGGTCGCAGACGAATGGAAAACAAGGGCAGTCAGGGGCACAGTATATATCTTTCTTTTTCAGTTAGTGGAATATATTGGTCCAATATTGGAAGAGAAAATAGGCGAGACCCTAACCTCGATTTGACTTTTTACTTAGGAAATTTAGTCTGATGTCTGTGACCGCATTTCCTCGTATTAGATACCGTTGGCACTTCAAGCGGTGAAATTAACGTTCTGCGTAACACGCCGCCAATGACAGGTATAGGTAGGTACCTACGATCTATGCCCACAACACACCTTTTGCTATGGTTCTTCAGGAAATTTCGTGAGTTGCCCGGCATTGAGCCCTGAAAAGTAACCATGCAGCTATAATCGATATAAGAAGTTTATGAGGCGAGATCGATCAATAACTGGATTTGGTAGTCCATATTATTGAATTAAAGATGAAAATGATAACACCAAATAGGTATCTATGTCTAGGTCCCAAACCAGACTAAAAGAAAAAAAAACTTCAATATAGTTACCTACCGACTTTTACAGGTTAGGTAGTCTGCAAATAAAATTGCTGAATGCCGAAGTAAAAAATAAACTAATGATTTTCCTTAATAACCCAGACTGCAGAAAAACTACTAATGACTGAAGTATAAAATAACTGATTTTGGGTCCGTGGCTTTACAAAAACGCCTGCCTGTCTGCCAAACCAGCTCGCCCCGACGCTTGCTCGAGCCAGCGTCACTGAGGCTGTAGCTTTAAATTCGTAACTAAATAATAAACTTCGCTTAAGCCTGTCCTTTACCGACCTCAGCAACGCTCTAAGCCGAGGTTCGTACCCCTTAAGAGGTGCCTATAGTGTGCAGTGGCGTAGCTATGTAACTTAGGACCCTGGGACAAAAATGAAATTCGGAGCCCATTTAAACTAAACTTTATTCTTTAAATGTGCAAAACTTCTCCAGTATCAGCTCCTTATCGCCGTGACCGTCAGGATGACTGGACCAAACGAGATATGTCCTTGAGACCATGTGCACTGTTTACTACCTATTTGCTACTATTTACTACCTCTTGTGAAATATTTGCTACCTCTGCGTTAAGAAATATATCAAACAAATAAAATGGACAGCCATTCTGACGTCAGGTTGGCTGACCACTTCCAAGTTCTCATAGTTTTAGAGTTGTATTAACCGCGTTGTTAATGTAAATATTTACTACCTATTTGCTACCTTAACATATATATTTTACACAACTGTAAGAAGCTCCATTAAAAAGTTATGAAAGCTCCTATAAATTAACGTTTAATTTAGAAAGTGCCTGAAAAACCATTATTAGCAATCTTACGAAAATAAGACTTGGCGTTATTAATTTACGTACAGGCGTTTTAATGTCTTTAATTAATAACTTTCCGTGTGTATGTACACGGACGTGTAAAATATCTCCACCCTCGACCTTATTTATGAAACTACTGAGACTATTTTTTTTTCTTTTTTCTGAAATTGGAATCGAAGATAATAACAAAATATAAGCTTCAAATCATTGAACCACTCTTCTTTCCAAAGTCTGGCAACTTCGTTTGAAAGCGTTCGGGAAGAAGTATCTGCTCTAAAAAGTCCTTAATGGTTCTATAATGCAATAGACTCCAAACAGTTGATCATTACCTTAACGGAAGGAGACGTTAACTATGGTCATGAAAACTTGTATTATTGCCCAGACTTTTTGAACACTTTAATGCGACTTGTAGGTCAACTTCCTTTGTGGTCCAATATTATGAAATATGTACATAATTCAAGCATATCTAATACCACATCGTCGAAAGCTATTTCAAAAACGTGAAAAGGCATTTATGATGATTATATTATTATATATGGTCATTATAGATGAGTTTCTCATGAAGCATTTAGAATTCTTATCTGATGAATTAAAAGTTGCCATCAGTAACTTAAAAGAAGATGAAAAAGAAACCAAAGAATAAAATGGAGACGAAGATTGTGACAGTGGATAAGTATATAGAACATGAAGAAGAATCTATTTTACGGAAAAATACAACCTTAATTGAAAACTGGCGAGGACTAGCAACAAAAAGAGATAAAATAAATAAGAGTTCCAAGAAGACAGCCAACGTTATTTTATTAAAGAATGGATTTAGAACAAAATGTACCGGTTGGGAAAATATAATTGTAAAGAATACCTGCGCATTTGATTCTGTGTTACAAGCAATCGCTGTTGCAGTTGTAGGTGGATTTTGTATTGGCCAAATTGTCAATACTAGTAATCAAGTTTACTGTAAATTCATCAAAATGCTTATTGAAAATGCTTCACTACAAAATATTTATCAGAGTCGAACTGAAATTTTGAAGTAGTATTTTAATACAGAATATATCTGACGACGGGATAATTATTAGTTGCGAAAGTAATGTGGCGCATATTTTTGAAAAAATACTAAACGATGATATAGTGCGGATAGAATCGAATCTTGCACAAATACTAATGTTAAGCGTAAATATGCATGTTTGTCGTTGGACTATAACATAAAAACATTATCAGAATCTGCCAATTCCAGGATTGGCCCTGAAAATAACATGTCTAGTTGTAGTCATACTGGGTGCACAGGTATCAAGACGTTTGAATATGAACTAAAAGATTTGATTGCTTTTGAACTCAATTCTGAAGAAGAAATATATTTATACGATATACCAACTATAATTTCATTGAAAAATATTGAATATAAATTTGCATTAGTTATAGTGTTTGTTCCTTCAACGGCTCCGAGCAAGGGAATTTATCATTATGAATTTCACTGTTTTAGAGGTACTTCATTTCAATGATACGATGACATATCAAATCGAGCAACCAAAAGTCATAAAAAAAATTTAGCCCTTTGCATCATGGCAGAAAATATAAATAATTTAATACATAAATACAATCTGAAAGCAATCTTTGAATCAAAATTAAAATCGACAGAAATTTTTGATATTTATTTTGGAATCATGTAACTAAATCAACGTAACTAAATAATTTCGAATATCTTGTTGTTTTTCTATTTTTGACAGCCTTCCAAATACACAGGAGAGTGGTGACAATTTTTTTTAGTCTCAGTAGTTTCATTTATAAGGTCGAGGGTGGAGATATTTTACACGTCCGTGTACATACACACGGAAAGTTATTAATTAAAGACATTAAAACGCCTGTACAATCAGCCAAAGCTATATCTGATCACCGTAAGGACTATTTTAGCTTGCAGGGCTCGCCCGCTAAATTAGCGCCGACATACTCTTCAACCAATAGTATCGCAGCATTGGGTGACTGTTTCTCTAGTACCTGTCAGCCCCTTGTTTTTGTAATTAAAAAAAGACGGCAAAAATATCAAACAAGTCATTTGGCTGTGGTCGACGCAAAAAGTGCGGACGCAGCTGTGGTCATCTTGTGCACAGGATTTTGTTTTCAAAGTGATCAGATGTAGCTTTGGCCCATAGTACGTAAATTCATAACGTCAAGTCTTATTTTCCTAAGATTGCTAATAATGGTTTTGCAGACACTTTCTAAATTTAACGTTAATTTATAGGAGCTTTCATAGCTTTTTAATGGAGCTTCTTACAGTTGTGTAATAGTACATTACTGCAGAATCCAGTAAGTAAGACTTCCTGGCCAAGTATGAGTTAACCGGACCGAACCGCAGGTGAGGTCCGGTTATATACGAGGCCAGGATGTCTTTCTTACTGGTTGAGGCTTGTATAATGCTTTTCTCAAAAATTAAAGAAAGTTTAACAACAAATTCGTTTAATTAATATTTTAGGTTACATTCATATTAGGGCAATTACTAATAGATATTGTGATCGATTTACCGGGGGCATTTATTTATATTTTCTCAAACATGCTTGGAAATTTGAGAATTATTTTGACAACCTTCTTCGAGAAAAATCGAAATTGCAGTACAGACCAAATACATGAGAGCAGCGGCCGGCAAAAGGTGTATGAAAATCCATATCTGCCGTGTGTAGCGGCCAAATAAAGTACATAGTAAACTCATATCTGTCGTGTAATTTAAAAATGGAACGATCTTTTTCACCGAAACATGGCAACCAAGGAGATAACTTATCAAAGATTTTATTTAAATTTCGAACTGGCTTGCTAATAGAAAGCTGTTTATTGAAAAAAAAAACAAATGAACACTTTAAGGTGATATTGATATCGATATGATATGATATCTAACACATATCCGATATAAGTTACGTTTTGATATATCGGACCTATCCCTACTACTGTCCAGTAAGTAAATTACATACTTACTTACTGGACAGTTGTGAATAAGTCTCCGGTAGAATTCACTTTCTGGAGACTTTTTAGAGATGTTATGGCAATATTACATACCATTTTTGAGAAAAATATATATGTTAAGGTAGCAAATAGGTAGTAAATATTTACATTAACAACGCGGTTAATACAACTCTAAAACTATGAGAACTTGGAAGTGGTCAGCCAACCTGACGTCAGAATGGCTGTCCATTTTATTTGTTTGATATATTTCTTAACGCAGAGGTAGCAAATATTTCACAAGAGGTAGTAAATAGTAGTAAATAGGTAGTAAACAGTGCACATGGTCTCAAGGACATATCTCGTTCGGTCCAGTCATCCTGACGGTCACCTTATCGCCCACTGCAGGGCAAAGCAAAGCTACTTAATAATAAATGTTACATGCAACGCAGCAATGGACGATTGCTGACGCAGGCCAAGGGGCTCTTTGATCCGGGGGGCCCCGGAGTTCTGCCCCACCTAGTCCTACGGTAGCTACGCCATTGATAGTGTGTAGTCGCTTAGATTATAAGTTTTGTTGTCCTGGCTGGAGGTTTAAAATTTATTAAGACAATCACAGGGAACTGCAGTTCTGAGTTTCTGACAACTGAGGGAACTGAAAAAAGATTAATATTATGACAGTTTCTTGCCAATTCATTTATGAAAATATTATGTATGTAAGGAAACATACATATGTACCTAAAGTTAATGATATACACAATCAATTTATTGTACTTAATATTAGAAAAAACTTTTACAAAAATATACATCCGAATTCCAAATTATAACACAAAGTGTAGAGTGAAAATAACTTCAATTTCGAAAGTCGGTGTTCTTGTTTTTGTTTCTTCGTTTTTTGACACCGCCTTCGCCTTCGCCTTTGTAGTGTTTTAATTTGGAAGTCGGTAGTTAGTGTTTTTTAAGTAAAAAACGTTTTATTTTCACTTTTTAGTTAACTATGGTACATATTGAGCAAATTCAATAATAAGGTAGGTACCTACTTATAATGCGCAAAGTTATACCTGAATAGATTAGACGAATTGTCCCGAATAACATAAAACTAACATAACCGGAGGGTAACAGACCGGAGAGTCCGTGGAGGGACCGTGCCCCGTTAGGGGCTCAAAAAATATCGGCGCGTACATTTTATATGATCTCGTTCACACACGTCCGTGCACGGGCCAGTGACGGAGCTTCAGTGCCCGGGCCGACGCCGTGATGTGCACGGGCGTGCCGATATTTTCCCTGCACGTTATCGATTTTTCTTTAATAAATATGGATGACGAGTTATTAATAGAGGCGGTACGCGCGTTTTGTACGATTTATCTCACCCAAAATATATGGATTCTAAGTATAAAAATAATATTATATATGGAAAATTAAACTGTGAGGGTAAGTAACATATTTTTATTAAACTTATTAAATGCGATGTCTTCGCCATGGTACGGTGCACGGACCGGTGACGGAGCTTCAATCCCTGGGCCGACGCCGTGACATGCGCCGCGTGCGCGGGTGTGCCGATATTTTCCCTAATCGATGTTGTGAATATTCTTTAATTGTAGTTACCTATAGTTTTTTAAGAATCAAATCGAATCACAAGTGATGTCAATACATACGTCTAAAAATTGTTGAAATTCATAATACTAACTACAGTTGGATAACACACAAAAGCCAACCCTGAATTTTGTACTGCTAAATGCTAATATAGAAACTGACAACGAATCCGAAGGAAAACCAGGACAAAATTCGTGTGATATAAGGGACTATATTGAGCATTTTGCTGATAAGTAAAAACCGGCCAAGTGCGAGTGAGTCATATTCTTTTTGGTCTTAAACCATCTTCGCATTGCCTTTCTAATGAAACCGATTTGGGGCATATCGGTTGGACGGTTTCTAAGTCTATAGCGGACATAGGTGTAATTTTTTTTTGTGTTTTATATATTAGAATTATAGGATGAATTTCAGAAAAATCGACAACGCCATCTACTGGCACTACCGGAACCAGCACACAACGCCATGTTCATTTTTGTGCGTGCTTTGTGTCTATCATGTAACAGAGATGGCGCTGTGTCGCAAAATGTACGGGAAAATGCTTTTTTAAGTAATCATGATAAGCATTTGCATTTTTTGTTAGTTTTCTGTATATTGTGTGAAATTCTCTGTCCTACCACAATTATGATAACCAAACACGTTTTTTAAACACTTTCTGTGTGTTTTGAACCTCTTCCATTTCGTCTCCATCTAATCGAGCAATTGCAATTGCAATCGAAATCAACTCCTCTGTATCTAGTATTATATTATCTGTGTCTGTATTAAACTAAGACATGACTTAGGTATATTGCGTGTTGTAATTTATATTTCACTACACTACACTACAGCGATACTCGCGAGCACAGATCGCGGCCTGTCCACGGTCCTGTCACATCCCTGACGTGTATGAACAGAAAGTCCCTGACGGGACTCGGGATGCACGGTCTCAGCACGGCCACGGCCCTGGCACGTCACGGGCACGTCCCTGATATGTGTGGATAGAGTTTTATGCGGCACAGGAGGACACCGTGGAGTTTTAGTGGGTTGGAGTCCCACACAACTGCGGTATCTCCCCGTATTTCGCAGTATGCATGAACATTTACACAAGATAAAAAAAATTGACACAAGTATGTTCCACGCGAATTATAGAGTAGGAGTATAATAAAACTTGTAATATACATAAGATTTAGAGAAAAGGTAGCTAATTAGATAAGATTATGTATATTTTCATATTTTATTACTTGGATTAAGGAGGAATCCAGGTTAAGACTTTTTTTGTTGACCTTTTATATTTTTCCTATGTAGAATTAAGTATGTAGATTAAGGAAATGTATAATTTTTGTAGATTTAGATAAGATAGCTAAAAAGCTGTCGTTAGTTAAGGGGCTGAATACTCAAAATAGACTTTCTTTTAAACATTTTTTTGCCAAATCCATTAAAGATGTGGCAGCGGAAAAAAGATATGTTAATCTTGATCATATTTCCGAAAACTTTATTGTGGCCGAAACACGTTTACGCACAAAAACCTCGATACAATTGAATGGCAAAGTAACCTCTTACCGTGATCTTCAAAAGATTTTTCCGGTAATACTGACCAGCGTACGTTTGTACAATTAACAACAATAACGTATCATAACAGGACGCAAAACTTCATTGTCGTAGATTTTGAAGTTTCATTCATTATTTTTAAGTAATTCATATTATTATGTTTTATAAAAAAATCTATACAAATTCCATCGTGCTTCTCTTTCCATCCAGTGCAATTCGACAGTGACCGCTTTGCGGCGTTGCTAGGTGGACGTATGTCGCTTTTTTCCGCAAAAAGCAAAAATAATATTTAATTTCTTTCTCGTCAATTCAATCTGTCAAAAAAATATCAGGTATAATGCAGCCAGATCATGTAGCCTGGTGGCTTTAATTGGAACTAACGAAATCACAAGTAATATTGTCAAAGTTTGTATTATTTTTATTTTCTGGCACTACCGCTGTCACTGGCTATATATTTTTGTTGTATTATAAACAACTCACGTCGGTTAGTTTACTTACTAAGTCCATAACTAAAAAGTATTTAAACCTCTTTGAAAATACAACTTATGTTATCTCAATTTGAATTAAAAATATTTAAAATAGGGTGGGAGGTCGAATACGATTTCAACCTTCTTCGTTGATGTAAAAACAATAGAAGGAAAAAACACAGAACATGGAATGTTCGTCCCGTTGACGTTGAGGCGTGATTAATTCGAGAAAATATAGTTTTAGATAATATCAGATTCCCATATTTCGTTTACTTATTTATTATCGTTTTTTTTTTTAAGTTAGTAAGTCGTTTTATATTGTTAGTAAGTTGTAAAGTACAAAACTAAGCCGTGTAAATGATATTATAATTCCGTGCCAAATGGGAACAAACAAAAATGTCTCAAATCAGCAAAAAAGCTTTTTTAATCTAACAGACAAAAATAATGTAAGTACCTACATATTTTTTAAATAATTGTTATATTGGTAGCTAGCTTTTTTAGCCCAACGCTTTTGTTTTTAGGGTTCCGTAGCCAAAGGGACCCTTTTACTAAGACTCCACTGTCCGTCTGTCTGTCTGTCTGTCACCAGGCTGTATATATTTCTGTAGCCGCTTTAACAACAAATACTCAAAACAGAATAAATAAATATTTAAGTGGGGCTCCCATACAACGTGATTTTTTTGCCGTTTTTTGACGATAATGGTATGGAACCCTTCGTGCGCGAGTCCGACTCGCACTTGGCCGGTTTTTTAATAGTCCAAGAATGTTTGTAATCTGGTCAGTACATCCAATGCATCCAATCCAGTCCATCCTATCATATAAAATATATATGAGTATAGATTTAGATAGATTACCCATAATACGAGTACCGTCCGGGTCCATGGAACAGACATATGAATGAATGATTTTTCTTAACAGTATAAGAAGACGTTTGGCCAATTCAGAAGCAGGTGAAGCATCGGAGATTGGTTTTAACGAGTAAGTTATTATTATATAAGTATCGCTTGAACCTGACATTATTATTGTTTCGTTTATATAACTTTCATATACATTGTTACATATTTCTTAAGAAATAATCATGGCTAAGTCCGTACCAGCCCTTACTGAAATACTTTCTACTCCGAGTACGGTTGCCTTTGCGAATCTCCACTCAAGCCAGTTAATAAATGCAAACCAGAGATGAGGAATAAGACTTTTCCAAAATATCAGGTCCGTGGGTTCGCCAAAGAAGTTTATTCCGATATGGTCCCATTTAAACTTGGTAAAGATCTGATGAAGAACTTCAGAGCTATATAAAACATAACTCTTCAATAAATGACGGCAAATCTCTCAGGATTGCTGCAACCGCATTTATGTTTATTGTGCATCACTATAGAATATGCCCACTAGGTAGGTACCACAACTAAAAGTTAAAAATAAAAACATTTTACAAAAAATACAACCCGACATCCACATCAAAAAAAAATATTACAAATAACTTCAATTTCGGAAGTCAGTGTTCCGGTTTTCGTTTCTTCGTTTTTTTACACCGCCTTCCGAAAGTGAAGTAATTTTTAACTTTGAAGTTATTTTTCACTTTAAAGTGTTTTTATTTGGAAGTCGATTGTATTTTTTAGTAAAAAAAGTCGTTTTACACCTACCACGTAAGTAGTATTCTGGCACGTTCGTGTTTTTATGTCTTGATGTTTTTGGGTCCGGCCATGTTCCAAACAATCTGAGTCGTGGTTCTCGACAGCCCGAATGATAAATAACCCCCTGGGACCACGCCTGCAAGTAGGTACTTATTGAGCTGCTCCAATTAAATTTGTTTTTTTATTATATTTTGCACCGTGAATTTTGTTATTATATTTTTTAATATTTTTTTTTTGGTTTTCTTGCAATGACAAGAATATTTACTTTTTAAAGTATTATATTATTTTATTTTAATTATTGTGAATGTGAAGACTATGTGGATCATTCTTTTTTGTTTTAATTTAAATTTATCTTAGTTTTTAATCATGGTCTGGCAGTTTGAGTAGTTTATGCGGCCTACCCGGATGTCCTTTTTTTGGTATTGTTCGTCGAATCGTTGAGCTCCTTAAATTCTGAGTTTAGCTGCTTGGTTATTGACAAATGCGTGCACTGACTGGACAGGTCCACTCAATCTGGCTGGTTCTTTCCTCAAAAGACCATTTCAGACATCAGTCTACATGGTCTTCACATGATCTAACCAATATTTTGTCTGGACTTTAAAAGAGACTGTGACCTCTGAGTTTGTTTCGGCCTTTCTTCTCAGAGTAGTCAGATAGGAAACGCCGACCTCATCTAGTTTTAAAAAATATGTTCGACATGTAAAAGTGTTTGTACAAACCAACTTACAGAAATAAAATCATTTATCATTATCAATTGTTTGTAAATAAAATGTAATGTTAATAAAATTGCTCGTATTTTTTTCGCCCTGTCTATTACTTTTTAACTCTATGTAAAAATGCAACATGTGAACAGACAGTATCACGGCCGTTGCACGCTATACACAAAAACCCAGTATATAACTTTTTCGAACAATATTTTCCAGGAGAAAGCAAAAAATATGTAAAATTATATAAATTGAAAAGACTTTTGGAAAATAATCTTGTGTTCGGTAACTACATAAAATTATAACACTTATAGTGATAGAGTTATAATATTAAAATAACCCATACACAAATACGCACACACATATTATCTAATAATCATAGTAAACATTTTCTCCATGTTCTTACGTAGTTTTATAAACCTTTACTAGGTTGAAAAGCTTGCCTAAATAGAGCAACTAACCATTTCAAAGCCTAGTAAGTTAGTTTTTTTTTTACGTAACTGCGGTGGAGCCCAAAAGTACCTTTATTCAAAATTTGATGGGTCTACTCTGCTATAAATTTGAGTATCTGGGTATAAAACCATCATAAAGAAGTTGGTTCAAAATGTCACCTACTGTGTTCTTATTTGTGGCAGTCGCATAGAATCAGACAAAATTTTTATATTTATTCAATTTGCACGGCAAGAACTTGTATGACACTAGCCAGATTGCCTATTTTAGTGATCTTTATTTTCGTAGCAATAAGGTTGCATTCATAGGCAAAATAACAGTGAACGATATGATGTCAGATGCCAGCCGCCAGTTTGAAATAAGAACTTGCGCAGTAATGTTTATGTAATAACTATCGGAAGAGTCCGTTTATGATGCGGGCCTCTGTGGTCGGCCTTGTGAATTTAATTTTCAAATACTTTTCGCTCCAATTTAAAGTTTTCCCCTAAGCTGTCAATGACAGTGGGCGTGGCTTAGAACCTCAGATGTCGATTGTCAACTGTTCGAACACAGCCCCTTAACACGAATGACAAAGTTCATTCAAATTACCCACTAACCCAGAAATGTTTTTTTTTTTCAATACCTTCCGTCTATGCGCATCTGTAATTGAAATTGCTTAAGTTTTGTTTTATATTTTATTTCTTCTTGTAAGTGATTTGTAATCTTTGAGAAATAAAGAATTTTAAACCGTATAAGTTAGATAAAATCGGCATTTCTATGGTGCCATTCCCGAGTAGCGTTAGGAGAGAGGGGCGCCATTGTTATCGCCTAGCGGTTTTGTATAAAAGCCGGACTGCTTGGGGGCTGACACACAGTCGGTCTTCAGCTCCACAAGGGATAACAACAGTAAGGAATAAAATTGAAGATACAAATCAAGACAGTATTTTCATTCCTCAACAAGACCCCAACGAACAACCAATACAGTCCACTTCAGTCTGGTCCTACGAGCAACGGATACGAGAACGAAGAATCCGCGGCAACCAGTTCACTTCAGCCTGGTCCATCAAGCAGAGGATACAAGAACGAAGAATCCGCTGCAACCAGAACCACCGAGCTGCAGACGAAGTACGAAGATCTGCGGCACGAGCCAAGAAAGGAACCCGGCTGTCACCGAGCTGCAGACGAAGTGAGAAGATCTGCGGCAAGAACAAAGCTGACCGGTGAGCAGTACTTCGGACGACCGGAAGTCATCATCGACCGGGCACTGGATGACCTCAAGAAGCTTCCGAAACCTGGTGCATCGGCCACAGAACTCAACAGTTTCGCTGTCAAGCTACAAAACATCATTTGCGTGCTGCAAACAATCGATCGAAGAATTTACTTGTTCAACCCTTTTATGGCCCGGGAAGTACTGGACAAGCTCAGCCCGCATCTCCGATCCTGGAGCTGGTGTGACTACAGACTAAGAAGGGACAGCGGAGCCGGAAATTGATAAACTTACGCTCCGTCTACAAGCGCCGCCGCACCGAGAAAGGAAACTCGACCCATCGTGACACTCAAGAAGAAGGCGAGCGTGTTCACTACGACTGAGGGAAGGGAAGAAGAAAAGGACAAGTGCCCAAAGTGCGAGCAAACCCACGTGTTGACGCGGTGTTCGCAGTACAAGGCGCTCACGGTAGAGCAGCGATGGAGCTTCCTGAAATCTAATAAGATTTGCTTCAAATGCGCCCAGAAGCAACACAGGCGCATAAGTTGCAAGGCGCAGCTGTGCGACGTGGATCAATGTCACCGCCCGCATCATGCAACGCTCCATCAAGCGGTACGCGAAGCACAGACCGAAGACACGGGGAAGGCTGAACTACCGAAGGAGGAAGCGGTCCTGTCCGTGGCTACCCGACCTGCTACCGGGCCACGGGCAGTCTTGCTCAAGATGTGCCCTGTCATTGTGTCCGGACCACGGGGGAAGGTCAAGACCTACGCGCTCCTAGACGAAGGGGCCACGATCACCCTAGTGGACGAAGAACTGGCGGCGAGCGTCAGGGCAGAAGGTCCATCACGGCCGCTCCACCTGAGCGGGGTCAATATGTCGCAGCGAGATATGGGCAGCCAAGTAGTGAACATCAATGTGAAGAGACTGAGGTGTGACGAGAGCTAAAAGGTCAGAACGAGGACCATGAAGGATCTCCGGCTTCACCAGCAGTCTATTCCCGACACGCTGCTGGACTACGAGCACCTAAGGTCCCTGACACCAGAAGAGGTGTGATACGAACATCGACGTGCGACGCCATGCGACGGGTCGGAGGGAGCAAGCGCCATCTGTTGGTATCTGCCACACTTCGCCGTGCAGAACCCGAACAAGCCCGGTAAACACAGGCTAGTGTTCGACGCAGCAGCGAAGAGCAACGGCGTCTGCCTAAACGACGAACTGTTGGAGGGACCCAACCTACTGCTGTCGCTGCCAGGCATCCTATTTAGGTTCCGAGAGAAGTAGTTCCATTACGTACGCAACTACAACGCAGACGTACATGGGCAGGAGTACCCGCAGGCGCTGGAGGCCATCAAAGGAAGTCACTATATGGACTATTTGGTGGCCAGCTATGAAGACACCGAAGAAGCACGGAAAGCAGTCTAGGAAACGAGAGCAGTGCACGCGTACGCAGGGTTCACGCTGTGAGGTTGTAGCAACATAGCGGACGACGCCACTCGATTCGTCGACACGCCCATCAGCGCCACGGATAGATGGTTTCAAGGGCCGGACTTCTTGTTCCTGCCAGAAGAGCAGTGGCCCACGACGTCGACGGATAAACGAGAGGACGAGGAGGTCCTTCACACAAGGGAAGAAACGGAGCGAGACAGCTGGCTACCGAACCCGGCCTGCTTCTCGAAGTATGAGGTATTGGTGAGAGCCGCCACTCGAGCGATCGCTTTCACTGATATCTGCCGACGAAGAGTAACAAGGATGGAGCATCATCATATGCAGCGCGCCGAGGCTGAACTGATCAAACAAGCACAAGAGGACAGCTTCGGGGAAGATATGAAGAAGATCCGGTCTGCTTGCCCGCTCACGAGGGCGAGTCGATTGTACATGCTGGATCCAGTGCTGGAAGACGACTTCCTAAGGGTGAGGGGCCGGATCGAGGCCTCTTCCGCACTGACCGAGATGAGGCGGCCTATCATACTCGACGGCCGCCATCAGCTGACTAAGCTCCTCGTGCTGCAGGAGCACTGCGCTGCAGGCCACGCCAATAGGGAGCGTGTGACGAACGACCACGGTATTGGGTCATTCAATTGCAACCCATGGTACGCGCTGTCGAGAGGAGCTGCGCCTTCTGCAAAATGAGGCGGGCGAAGCCGCAAACGCCAGCTACAGGAGACCTGCCACACGCCCGCCTTGACCCTTTTCACCGCCCGTTCACCAACTGTGGGGTGGACTATTTCGGGCCAATAATGCTCAAGGTAGGACGCCGCGGAGAGAAGAGGTGGGACGCACTCTTTACATGTCACTTCCGCCGTGCACATCGAGCTTGTCGCTTCACTCTCCACCGACTGGAGAGCAATCATGGCGCTGAGACGAATGACCGCGCGCAGGGGCTGGCCGAGAGTGATGTACTCCGACAACGCGACTAATTTCCGCGGGGCCGACCAGGAGCTACGCCACGCCTACGCCGAGTGGATGCCTGCCCTGCGAGATGAGGGGCTACTGCATCGCTTGGAGTGGCACTTCATCCCTCCCGGCGCGCCCAACCAAGGCGGCGCGTGGGTACGTATGGTGCGCTCCGTGAAGACGGCGCTCAGCGTGACCCTGCGAGAGAAGGTGCCGGCGGAAGAAGTACTGAGGACTCTGCTCACTGAGGCTGAGTTCTCAATCAATGCACGTCCGCTGACACATGTCAGTGTGGATCCCAGCGACCCCGAGGCCCTAACCCCCAACCACTTCTTGTTGGGGTCGTCCAAGGGGCTGCCGACGACAGGACCCTGCGAAGAGGACGACTGGAGGACTTGGCGAGTTAGTCAGGCACTCGCTGACCACTTATGGCGACGAAGGCTACGTGAGTACCTGCCCACATTGGTACCTCGCGGTGAGCCACGGAACAACGCGCAACGTGCGACCCATGCAAGCAGGCGACGTGGTCCTCGTGGTCGATAACACACTGCCCCGGAACACATGGCCAATGGGAATCGTCGAGCGCACGCATCGCGGACCGGATGGCGGCATCAGAGTCGTCGAGGTGCGCACCAGGACCGGCACCTTCCGACGCCCCGTGAGCAAGCTGGTCGTCGTGTCAACGAAGGAGGCTATGCGAGCTGCGCCGGGGGGAGGAACTGTAAAAATCCCCGAGCTTCACGTGGTGATTTTTAGAAAAGGACACTTCTCACGCAAAATTCGTGAATGGCTTTTTTTATAGGTACAACTGAACCGCTTCGATGTCACAACTGAGGACTCGGCAACAGGGAATTGGGCCACAAGTTCTCGATATTCCTCTGTAGACTCAATCTTTCGTCACGATTTATCGGAGACCTGAACCACAATTCTGCCCTCAGACGTCCAACAGCGGGTCTATGAATGACGCAGTATAGATCAATTGTCGGCATTTTTACAATACTATAAAATGTAAGTTAAAATCAATGCTTATTATTTTGGGCCCAACTGAACCGTCATTTAACCGTCATAAAACCAGGAATGAATAAATAAATGGCCTGTATTGTATGTTACCCAAACACATGCTGCGGACGCGGCGAGAGAAAACAGGAGGTCCCGTTAGGATTGCCTCATAGCTTACTCTTCTTCGTGTAACTAAGAAATCACCACGTGGTTGTTTAAAATATGATACATGTATGTTCCACGCCAATTTTAGAGTAAGTGTGTAATAAAAGGTAGCTAATTAGATAAGATAATGTATATTTTCATATTTTAATACTTGGATTAAGGAGGAATCTGGGTTAAAACTTTTGTGTTGACCCTTGTGTATACAACACTTTTATATTTTTCGTATGTAGAATTAAGTATGTAGATTAAGGAAATCATATCATAATCATAATCATTTATTGGCACTGTTTAAAAATGGTTACATCAAAGTTTACACAGTAGCATTAATTATCACATAATTTAATTTGCAATTAGGTTGATGCGAAACTCCCTGACCCCCGTACTAGTTATAAACTGTACTACGGTGGGCCAGTTTTATTCTTCCCTGTTCACAATTGTAGTAACAATATAAATCCATGCATAAATTCATTATATAAATTCAATAGTAATCCAATAATAGTATAAATTCATTGACATAGTTGATATCCCACACACAATTTATTAATTCTACACTCATTCGACATGCATTATTTTTATTTGACATTGGTAATTTACACACATTTTATAACAATACAATATTCAATACAATATTCCCATCTGCATAACTTTACACTTGATATTATTATTTCAATTACAAAGTATTTAACGTTTTACTCTTATATGTATATCAATAAGGGTAAGCCATGGAAGAACAAATTATACTTAAGAAATAAACAAATAGAACAGAATCATTTTCTTCCATACCCTCACGCCACTGTGTGCTGTGTGATTGTGTGTTAATAAGTTATCACGTTATCTCATTATTTCCTCCACCTGATGAGTAATATCCAGCCCTTCAAGAAACCCACCAATAGCCTCCCTACATTCACGACTGCTAAGATTCCTTAGCTTAAGGTTTTTGCTAATCTTATTGTAAATGCAAGGGCCAAGAAAATTTCCAAAGGTTTGAGCGAACGCAGTCCTACATCTCGGCGTATTGTAAACCATATCCTTTCTTCGCCTAGCCCCAGAGTCAGGTCTAATTTTATGCTGTGCGATGATCAGCAGCTGGATGAAGAGCTTGCGTACAGAAAGTACCCCACTTTCCTTATATAAGAGATCAGTAGGATACCTGTAGTTCTTAAAACTCATTACCTTAAGTAGCGCCCGTTGGGCTCTTTCTACTACAAGCATATTTGTTTTCGATGTACCACCCCATGTAGTCAGACAGTAACCAATAATAGACTGACAAAGTGAGTAATATACAGTAGTAAGTAACTTCCTTGAACACACATTCCTGAGCATTTTAAAAATGTATATTAGTTTTCGAATACGGGCACTTAGTTTTTTGGCTTGTTCCTTCCAGTTAAAACACCGATCAACAACAACCCCCAGATATTTAATAGATGTGGTATTGATGATACTGTAACAATCACACGTCTCCTCGTTGTCACATTTATGCACTATTATAGTTACGGTGCCTGGTGGAGGCTGACTCCTGCACGAAGTGCCGAAGGAGATATACATGGTTTTTTGGGCATTCAAAGTTAATAAATTGTTATCAAGCCATGCTGCTACTGTGCGCATTCCTTGATTTGCAATGCTATTTATAGCCGACCATGTTTTGGCTCTAAACAATAAAACCGTATCGTCTGCAAAAGTGACAATTTGACCCCCTTCCATGGCAAGATTACATAAATCATTAATATAAATTAGAAAGAGGGTTGGGCCAAGCACGCTTCCCTGCGGCACTCCATACACCATGTCGACCTCCTGGCTAAAGTTATCATCAACCTTACAGAGTGTCTGTTTGCGGTCACTTAAATAGTCCCTGAACAAATCCAGAGGTACACCTCGAATTCCCATGCACTCCAGCTTAGCGAGCAGAATGGAAACGGAGACCGTGTCGAACGCTTTAGCAAGATCGAGAAAAATACCCAGAACTCTATCACCACTATCCAAACCATCAACAACGAACGATGTTAGTTTATGTAGCGCATCGCAAGTAGATTTGCCTTCCCTGAATCCAAACTGGTTGCCTGAGAAAAACCCTTTCAACTCCAAGTATTTTTTCAGTCTAGAGTTGATTAATTTTTCAAGAATTTTTGACAAACTAGGTAGCAAGGAGATAGGTCTATAGTTCGACACCTTATGCCTGTCACCAGTCTTAAAAATTGGTACAGTGACAGACCTTTTCAAGGCCAACGGAAAGGTTCCCTTGGCGAAACATGTGTTACAGATAGCAGTAACTGGTTTCACAATAATATTTACCGCTCTTTTCCAAAACTCTGTCGTTATGCCATCCCAGCCTGACGATTTTGTATTTTTGAGGCTGGAGATGACACTTCTGACTTCTGTCTCATCCGTTGGAATGAGCATAAACGATTGTAAGGGTGCATTACTATTATTTAGATTTAAGTTTTTGCTTAGATCGTCCTCATTTTTCTGAGTTCTAGATAATATATTACTGGCCAGCTCAGCTCCGACTTTAGAAAAATAATGATTTATGTTATTTAGTGAACTCTGACTGTTTCATGAAGAAGATACGTTGTTGACTTATCTTTTTTATCCAAGTTGCACATATTTTTTACTATACTCCACTGGCCTTTTATACAAGTTTTATTGTTTTCTAATTCGACTTTAAAGTAATTATTTCTTAACTTTTTCAATAGATTATTACAGGTGTTGCGATAACGTTTGTAAGTAATTTGAAGCACCTCATTTTCCGGATCCAACCTAAGGCTCTGGTGAATCTTGTCACGGTTTCTTATACAACGACATAAACCTGGTGTTATCCAGGGTTTGATATTAGTTTTACGCCTAGTTAATTTATTGATACTTGTGTGTCGTTTTAAGTTATCTCCCACGATATTAAGGAATT
This sequence comes from Orthosia cruda, assembly GCA_964057195.1. Classification (NCBI taxonomy): domain Eukaryota; kingdom Metazoa; phylum Arthropoda; class Insecta; order Lepidoptera; family Noctuidae; genus Orthosia; species Orthosia cruda. Next base: position 13,136,826 of record OZ059838.1, read on the forward strand.
GGTTTGTTATTTCATTTGGGTCTGACAGGGATAGTATGTCTTTCCAATCGAACTTTTCCAAGTCTAAAATAGTGGAATCATAGTCACATTTTGTGGATAGTCTCCCACCACTTTTCTTTATTGCCTCTGCCTTTTGAGGGATTGCTGTCATAACACAATTATGATCGGTCAATGTACTATTACAAACTATAGTGGCACTTTTGAATTTTGTTTTAATGAAACAGTGATCAAGACAGTTATTTTCCCTAGTAGGAAAGGTGTGCGACGGCAAAAGACCATGTGAGGCCAGTAAGTTGCTATATTCTAAGGATTTTCCATGCAGGTCGTTTTCTTTATCATTAATATTAATATTAATATCGCCCATCAGAACAACAGTTTTGTATTGTTTTAACCCTGCCAACACCCTATCCAAAGATACCAGAAAAGTGTCTACGTTCCTAAAAGAAGGTGGTCTATAGATCGCAACTACCGCCAAATCACTACCTCTAGTAACAGTCAAACAGTTAGCCTCTAGACAGACAGGTTCTGTTACATCGCATTTTATAGTGTCTTTAATATAAATGACAATGCCGCTATTTTTATTTATATGATTCTTTGTAGCATAAGGGACGAAACCATCGATTGATGGTATGACTGTAGAGTCCGATAGCCAGCATTCCGTTAGAATTATAAGATCATAGAAAATATCCAGCCGCTTAAGAAGAACCAAAAGTTCATCATAATTTTTATGCAAGCTTCTAATATTCTGCGTCAAGATGGTAAAACCTTGATGAGTCATACGAAGAGCCAGTCCACAGTGTTCCGGGACTCCGATCACCATTGCGCTGCCGACATTGATTTGTTCATCAATGTCAGAGGAAATCACTTGGTAGTCAACCATAATCCTTATTACGAGTTGTTATTGTTAGGATTTTGACAACGCAATGGCTCGCCAATCCCATCAGACCACACCATTTACTAAAGCTTTGGAAATATATGAGAACGCAAAATTTGTGTTTGTGTAATAAACTGATTTTGTGTTTGTGTGTAGTGAGTGTTGATAGCAGGGTCACAAAACAGAAAAGACATAACAGTAATATAGGCTTTGAGAACATGCATAGTCCTTGACACTTTAGGCAATCAAATAAATGCAAAGTTGTAGGCGTTATTTGTATAATAAGGCATACCACCATGCAAATTCTGGCATGTACGCGCGAGTTACATGGTTTTTTATATGTACTCGTAAGGACGTCTATCTTAATTTGGAAAAACTCTCGCTTAAACACCAGACAAACCAAAACATGAGACACTTCCGGCATAGAAAACATATCAATGAAAACAAAAAAACACAAATCACCTTTACAGCACATTGCGTAATGTAAAATTGTAGGCGTTATTCGTAAATAGGGTATTATTATGTAAAATCTGGTGTGTGTGCGCGTGCTATATGCCTTATATTTCAAGATTTCTAACTTAATTTTTAAAACTCTCGCACAAACATCAGACCCACCAAAACATGAGACACATCTGCCATAGAAAAAGATTCAATGAAAACAAAAAAATATAAGTTACCCTTACAACATATTGCGTTAAATAAAGCATCAGGCGTTAGTCGCAAATGGGATATTATTATGTAAAATCCGGTGTGTGCGCGCGATTTACATGGTTGTTTATATCTGAAAAATCTCTCGCTCAAACACCAGACCAACCAAATCATGAGTCAAAGAGGACATAGAAAATATAGTAATGAAAATAAAAAAACAAAAGGCACTCTTACAAAACATTACGATAAAGATAGTATCAGGCGTTAGTCAGATAGCTTGTTTCAATAATGTATCCAAATCAAGTTCACTCACGATTCTTATGGCAGTTTCTCCTTCCTTCCTCCTGACATAGACGTTTCCATGTGTGGCCCAGCAGTAGGCAAACTTGTTCAGCTTTGAAAATTTTCGTGCTTGGTGAAAAACTTTCTTTGCCTTGGCAGTGAGGAATTCTGTGAAATAAATAGGCGACTTCCCCGGCAGATGTATATGTGAACTGTTAAACTGGTTACCCGCATTTCTTCTATTGTAGGTTCTGATATTAGACATGAGCTTCTCCTTTGTTAACACACTGTTAAAATCAACAATAACAGCGCCTATGTTTTCCGGTTTTTTGCTTGTAAGTCGATAAATATATCTAATATCAGGCATACCGATGGGTGTATTCACAGCATCGCCGATTCTTTCCATAATCCCCACCAGGTCCTCCTTTGTCTCACCATGGTTTTTCGGCAGGTTCCGAATTTCGATACTCGCAGATTTTGTGGATTTCTCCAAGTATTCCAGTTTATTTTCTAGCGACTTAACATATTCTTGAGATTTTTTTTCTTCTACCTCCATGTAATTAATTTTGTCCAAAATTTCATCATATTTGTCACTATAGAATTTAACATCGGCGCGTAGTTCAGTGTTAAGGTTTTTAAGTTCTTCCAAGTTATTTTGCAATTTGTGGAACTTCTCATTTTGTCCCTGCTTAAGATCCTCGAACATAGAAGCAATCTCCTCTCGAAATACTTTAAGTTCAGCGGCAAATTCAGCATCATGTTTCCGTTTATAACGAAAGATAACTCCAGCTGTCGATGTAGACTGACCAGTCCCTTCCGTGGTCCCATCAAGGTTAGGTTCAGATGATTGAGTTAACACTGGCTCGCAGCTTTTAGCACTTTTGAGTGGAGTATGGTTCAGGGGCATCGTTATTTAATTTTATTCCTTCGCGGGAAGTGAGGGTAGGTGAATGTGCGTCTTCGTATTCCTCCAGCGGCTGCGATAGCGTGGTACCTGAGCGTAGCCTGGTCCCGCCTGGTGGATCGTAGTCTCTGAGGCTCGGAAGTCCAAAAAGTGCCCGCAGTATAAGGGCGGTCTTTAACCCAGCACGTCACCCCGCAGGTGCCACAGTGTATGATTGGCGATTGCGATCTTTACTAGAATATATATTTTTACTATATTTTGCACTAGAAGGCCAGTGGAACCGACTCCTTAAGAGTATGTGATTTAACACCAGTGAATAGCTTTTAGTACCAATCGTCGAATTTAATATTGAGAGCTAACGAAGTAACTTGTTGTCACTCGCGAGGTAGCGGGTAGAATGTCCCAAATGTATAATTTGTATAGATTTAAGTAAGATAAGTTAGATAATATCGGCATTTCTATGGTGCCATTCCCGAGTAGCGTTAGGAGAGAGGGGCGCCATTGTTATCGCCTAGCGGTTTTGTATAAAAGCCGGACCGCTTGGGGGCTGAGACACATTCGGTCTTCAGCTCCAAAAGGGGTAACAACAGTAAGGAATAAAATTGAAGATACGAATCAAGACAGTATTTTCATTCCTCAAGAAGACCCTAACGAACAACCAATACAGTCCACTTCAAGTTCTGTTGTATATATTTGAAGTTCTTCATCAGATCTTGATCAAATTTTAATTGGAACCACATGAGAATCACCAGCTTTCAAAAAATTATCATCAGAATCGGTTCAGCTAGTAAAAAGTTTTGAGGTAAAACAAATCAATAAAATACTGTCGAATTGAGAACCTCCTTCTTTTTGATGTTGGTTTATAAAGATAAGTTAGATCAGCCATCTAACAAAGTACCCTGTAGATTTAATGATGAAATATTAGCATATTACAAATTCGATGATTATATTCAATTTAAGAATGCTTGTAAACATGCTAATCTTGCTGCATAGGGCAATATTTAGTCTAGACAAAATCAAACTGGTTAATTTTCAGATCTATTCATAATTATTGATATTGCTTTTTTTATATCAATCTAGTTTTAAGAAATTGACTCACACACTTCCGTTTTGTTGAATTTGTTAATATACCTACCTATGTTTGCAATATTTGTAAGTATGTGAGAACCATGTGCCTATTTATCAAATGAATGAATTTACTTGTTAGTGGTTAGTCTGGGTGCATCGTCCTCACGTATATGAATTAATGTAGGTATATGTACCTTTCGATCGAAATCGAAGTATGTACCTAAGTAGGTATGTAAATATTGTGATACACACTTTTTTAAAAGAGTATGTACTAAGCTCAGATCAAATAAAAAGTCAAGATGGAACGTTGCAAACAACAAAGTGAAGCCGGTTCAAACTAAGCCTTGCCGTACAAATACACAATTACACGCACTCACGTACAACGAAATTACACCTTAGCTTGTCCTTCGAGCTTACAGATCAAATAATAAAGCTCAACTGACAAGCTAAGGGGTAGTTTCGTTATACGTGTGCGCGTATAATTGTGTATTTGTACGGCAAGGCTTAGTTTGAACCGGCTTCACTTTGTTGTTTGCAACGTTCCATCTTTACTTTTTATTTGATCTGAGGTACTAAGTATGGAGTTTCTTGTCCATTCTTCTCCATAACAAGCTACTTTTCCGAATGGACAGTATAATCAATTATCCTTAACCCTTAGGTAAGGATAATTGATTATCCTATTATCCTTACCAATCTTTAAATTATTTTTTTTGTGTTGTGCCGCTAAATTGAAATCAAGAGTTTGACTTTGACTTGACTTTGAAAATCTCGTAGGTTGAACTGCGAGACGCTCTTAAACAACAAAAACCAAACGAGGTGGCTAAAACAAGAAAACAAAGTTATTGTCTATCCATGCAAATAAAAAGCTGCACATTTGAACTTTGTGAGTAAGAGCATAAATTAGTACAAACACGTTTGCTTACATACTTAGGTATCTATATAAAAAAATTGGTAAACAGACGATCAGACGATGTTTATTTAAAGTCACCAAAGCAGACACATCTGTTCAATAAAAATCTGGTCAGGCTAGTCGATAACACACCTACTCAGTTATTGCAAAAGTCGGGGTCTGTCTGTCTGTCTATTTGGTGGCTATTTTAGGCTAAACATCTAAACCGATTTTGATGAAATTTGGTGACCCACATTGTTCCCACCCAACCACTGTAACTCTAGAAAGCCTGAATCAACAGTAGGGTCCACCAGAAAATCGCTGGGGCAATGAAGCTGTGGTGATGGATTTGTATTGATTCAGTAGGTGCTCAATAAAAAGCATGATAGATGCGCAGTGGCAACACGGATTTGATTCCAATGCGAAGTTTAGATCCAGTGCTGAGCTCTGGCGTGTAAGCTGTTGGATGATAGGTAGGATATTTGTGTATGAAAATTGTGAACTACCCACCGGTTAGCATTTAGGTAGACATGAGAATACTATTTAGTAATTAGGCACAAACTATCTATAACCAAGCACAAAACTAAAAACTTTGCTAGAAAAATTACTTTAAAGATTCCTGCATTATCTAAAAAAATATTTGTAAGTATAGGTAGGTACATTACATACCTATTACCTTGCGTACTAATTAGTGATGTTACGAAGTGATGATGTCGGAATCGGAGGTTTTAAATTTGGTTTATCTGAATCGGCACCGGAACCGAAATCGGAACAGCAGTGGATCAAAAAGCAGGTTTAATATTAGTAGTTTATGCAATGGGCATATTATAATAGGGGTTATTAAAACACTAGTGTGGGTTTACAATAATATTTATAATAATAACACGCGAGTGTTTTAATACCTAATTATATGCCGTTGCATACACTATTTTATCTTCACTCATATAGTTGAAATAAAACAAAAGTGGAAACGAAAAAAAAATGTGGTATGGCGGGCAATTTAGGTTCTCATTGCGCATGAGTTGTGAGTGTAGATAAAATAAATGAATACATACATTCTTAATCAGCCTTTTTAATTTCATCTTAAAAATCAATTTACCTACCTAACTAAGCTTGACTTGAAAAAGAAAAACAGGATTTCTAAAATCTATAATTCTACACTTCTACAGTGTGTACGGGATGACTGCGGTCGCGTGCCGCCGCGCCGCCGCGGCCGCTGCGCATCGAACTTCTATAACCTCCGATTTAAAAGTTTCGGAACTTAAATCTAAATCGGAGGGTTAAAAACAATCGGAAGTTCCGACTTTTCTGAATCGGAATCGAATCTCCGTAACATCCCTAGTCCTAATACCCGGTACTTAGGTATCTATATACCTACTTAAGTACGCTGGCATGTGTGGTAGGTAAGTGATAGGTCTATGATATTAGAAGGGATTAACTTATTTTTATTGGTTTCCCACTCGTTCACGGTTCGTGTGGCACCTATGGAACTGGATACGGTTACTTTAACGTTTCGAAAAAAATTCTAGTGGCGATGAAAAAACATCAAAGTGATAATTATTGGAATTTCATGATGGTTTACGTTTAAGTGTAACGTAGTAAGAAAATAATAAGTTTCAATGACAACTGATTGTGAAGGAACCAATTAAATGATTCAAGGAAACTCTCCATCTGCAATTAATACTACAAAGAAATATTTGTTTTTCAAGTACAACAGCTGACTAACAGGGTTAACGGCTGCTGATAGTGTTTTTACTTGAAATTATGAGTTAATGTTTTTCTTATATTTTATTTAACCTCGTTAGATATCAATGGCATTCCATCATATCAGATTTGCGCAGTTTCGCTAATTAATTTATTTTGGCACTGTTTATCTGTTTGTATGGCCTACAGAATACCTTGTTCCGGATCTGGATGTCTTATGTATGTCAGTTTAAGGCCGAGTTTCTCACCTCTAAATTATCGCAAAATTTATGTGACAAATTTGTCTAGCACGTGTTATCTACTGTGATTGGCTGTTGAAGATTCATTCAGTCATTAATTCTGCGATAATTTAGAGGTGGGAAACTCAGCCTAAATGTTTGTAAACGCATCCACGTTATATGAAAAAATTCCTTGTGTGGAGCAAAGTTTTTTTTTTAAAAGGAAGAAAGTAAAGATATTTTCGGAAAATCTCACCCATTTATCATTTATAATGTCGTGGTGGCCCAGCGGCTAAGACCTCGCCTCTCGTGCTTGAGGTCGTGGGTTCAAATCCGGGCAAGTACCAATGTGCCTTTTACAATTCATATGTACCTACTTTCTAAGTTTATCTTGGACATCGCTGACAACGGTGAAGGAAAACATCGTGAGGAAGCCTGGACTTATAGTTAGTATTTTTAAGTTTGTGCTCCATTGGTGTATTTGCTGCAAGGCGTTCCAGTGCGACCGAAGACTCAAAGGGCAATGGAGAGGGCTATGCTAGTTTCCTTGCATGATCGAATCAGTAATGTAGAGATCCGCAAGAGAACCAGGGTTATCGACATAGCCCGAAGAATTGACAAACTTAAGTGGCAGTGGGCAGGGCACATTGCTCGCAGAACGGATGGCCGATGGGGCAGAAAGGTTCAAGAGTGGCGACTGCAAACCGGAAGACGTTGCGTTGGAAGGCCTCTCACCAGGTGGACCGATGACCTGGTGAAGGTTGCAGGGATCCGCTGGTTGCGAGACGCACGAGACCAGTCAAAGTGGCGACGCTTGGGGGAGACCTATGTCCAGCAGTGGACGTCTTTCGGCTGATATGATGTTCCAGTGCGAGGGTAAACAAATAAGTAAATCTTGATTCTTCCCTGAATAAGGTGTAACAGACTCAAAGAAATTCCTGAAAATGAGTAATTTGTATTCATCATATGAACTACTTTTTAACCGACTTCAAAAAAAGGTTCTCAATTCGACAGTATTTTTTTTTTTTTTTTTTGTGTGTTACTTCAGAACTTGTTACTGGGTGAACCGATTTTGATGATTCTTTTTTTATTTGAAAGCTGGTGTTTGTCATGTGGTCCCATTTAATTTTCATCAAGATCTGATAAAGAACTTCGGAGATACACATCAGAACTCTTCAATAAATGACGGCAAATCACTCGGGATAGCTGCAATCGCATTTATGTTTATTGTTTACACCATTTCATAACATAACATCACACTAGTACGCTCTAAAGGGGTACGCAGGTGTAAACAGTTCACCTTGGTATACCCTTATTCGACCGAATTTGTTTAAGTTTCATGTTATTGGGTAAATCTATTCTGGTTTCACTATGGGCATTATTGGTACCTAGCCTATATAAATTGTGTAGCACAACTAAAAAGTGAAAAATAAAAAAACTTTTTACAAAAAATACAACCGACTTGAAAATAAAACAAGGACACCGACTGCCGAAATTGAAGTTATTTTTCACTTTTTTGTTTTTTTATTTGGAAGTCGGTTGTATTTTTTGTAAAAAGTTTTTTTGCTATAGCACAACTCTACGCGCCTATACGCGAAATAAAAATTAATTTTATTTTAAACATTTTTATGTTTGTATAACTTGACAAAATGTACCTACTCAGCAGCAGATTTTATGTACAATGACCCCGTCTCAGCAATTGCATTGTATCTATTACACCTTGTAGAGGAGTTGTAATCTAACATTTCTTCTGTTACAATTCTCGTTAGACCAAAGTTAGCATAAAAAACTGACCAAGTGCGAGTCGGACTCGCGCACGAAGGGTTCCGTACCATCATCGCAAAAAAAACAGCAAAAAATCACGTTTGTTGTATGGGAGCCCGCCTTTTATATTTATTTTATTCTGTTTTTAGTATTTGTTGTTATAGCGGCAACAGAAATACATCATCTGTGAAAATTTCAACTGTCTAGCTATCACGGTTCATGAGATACAGCCTGGTGACAGACAGACAGACAGACAGATAGACAGACAGACAGACAGACGGACCGCGGAGTCATAGTAATAGGGTCCCGTTTTTACCCTTTGGGTACGGAACCCTAAAAAACCGGCTAAGTCCAAGTCTGACTCAAGCACAGAGAATGCCGTATAAACAGCTACATTCACCAATGTTACCCACCACATGGGTAACATTGCTAAAGTTCATAAACAATGAAAGCACCGAAAATTGCTCTAACGAAGTACCTGAATGAAGGGAAAATATTAACTTTCCATCCACATCAATACAGGCACAAACATTTTATCTGCGCTAAGCAGACATATAGATATGGCGAAACTATAACGGTTCCTTGTTGACTACGGAACCCTAAAAAATACTGGTACCATGATCGCTTAAGCCAGACTCTTTTAACCCTTTGAGATCGTCACGTGTACATTTTTAACCGACTTCCCAAAAAGGAAGAGGTTCTATGTTCGACTTCATGTTTGTTTTTTTTTTACTTTTTTTTTGTGTATGTTCACCGATTACTCCGTCAATTGTGGACCGATTTTGAAAATTCTTTTTTTGTTTGAAAAAGTATGTTCCGAAATTGGTCCCATTTTAATTTGGTGAAGAACTTCGGAGATATACAACAGAACTCTTCAATAAATAACGGCAAATATCTCGGGATTGCTGCAATCGCATGTCTGTTTGTTGTTTATAACATTTCATAACATAACATCACGCCAGTTCGCTCTTAAGGGGTAAGCAGATCTCTCATTTCACCGGTTATGTTCAAGTTTCATGAAATCTATTCTGGCGAAATAGTTCCCTTACTAACTTGCCTATTAGGTACGTACAACTAAAAAGTGAAAAATAAAAAAACGTTTTGCAAAAAAATACTACCGACTTCCAAATACAAAACTAGAAAGTGAAAAATAACTTAATTTTTTGAAGTCGGTGTCTTTCGTAGGTACCATTTTTTTGCGTTATGGACACCGACTTCAAAAAATTAAGTTATTTTTCACTTTCTAGTTTTGTATTTGGAAGTCGATAGTATTTTTTTGCAAAAAGTTTTTTTTAAACAAACAATTTTAACAAAAGATAGGTAACCTATTTATAAATATCTACCTACTCACCTTGCACTAAGTGATTATGCAAAGCTGATTCCACTAGACACAAGCACATGTGTTCCTTATACCTACATATGTCAGAACTAGCTTTTTGCAGCGTCTTCGCTCATATTAAAATCGAACATTATCCCACGGGAATGAGGGATACCTACTTTTTAACGAATTCAAAAAGAAGGAGGTAAGTATTTGTTTATACGTAAGTATAGACGTTATGCACTAAGGTAGGTAGGTACAAAGGCGGACGTTTATCCCAGTTGTAGGGATAAAAATATCCTATTTCTTAATCCAGAGGCTCGTCAAGTGACATTCCAACAAAGGAAGCCTCGCGATAGCGAATAATCAAAAATGTATGGGAAGCCAAGCGCTACCGAAATATCTCGTGTCATTTTACCATTTCAACCACAGACATAAATCTAACTAGATAACGCAAGTCCCTCCATCTGTCTCAGATCAAATAAAAAGTCAAGAAGGAACGTTGCAAACAACAAAGTGATGCCGGTTTAAACTATGCCTTGCCGTACAAATACACAATTACACGCACTCACGTAGAACGAAAATACGCCTTAGCTTGTCATTCGAGCTCACAGATCAAATAATAAAGCTCAACTGACAAGCTAAAGGGTAGTTTCGTTGTACGTGTGCGCGTGTAATTGTGTATTTATACGGCAAGGCATAGTTTGAACCGGCTTCTTTGTTGTTTGCAACGTTCCATCTTGTCTTTTTATTTGATCTGAGCCATCTGTATGAAAACCAAGCGTGCTACTTTTTCACACACAATTTAAAAACAAATTTACTTACCAATGAAAGAAAACATTGGCCAATGCCTCGGCCAACTTTTTCTATACAGTTTTTATAGTTCAATATGGCATAATTAGGCATTTTTCTAGATTTCAGTGGATTTCCAGTTCCGGTAATGCTAAATGATAATCTCAAATTACGGTCAAAGATCGTTTTTTGACACGCGAAGTACATGCAATCGGTCATCTAGTTAGATTTATATCTGTGATTTTGGCCACCGCCATCGCTTATGCAATGACACTATGGCTAGAGCCTCTTGTCATGGTGTAGGTATCAGTATTCGCAATTTCATCCAAATCCATTCAGCCTTTGAGACGTGATTGATTAACAAACATACAGACTTCCACATATTACATTATATGAGTAGGATAGTAGAGTAGTATCCCTGATCCACTCGCAGTGAGCAGGTGGATTACTTTTTTCTATCTTCTAATTATTGTGACCATGTCAATTTAAGAACCAAATGTTATAAAGAGGTTAATTGATCTGTTACTTTGTTTTTAGAAAGTAAACTCATTCAATTTCGAAAATTATTTTCCTACAAACTAAAGTCACATAATTTTTCCAGTAAAATGCACGGTTCTTGTGGTAATAGTCGTGGGAGCGAAGCCGGTGGATAAAGCTAGTATTGTTTACAAAGTTAAGAACGTGGGGTAGAACTAGACTTAACTAATATATAGGCTATTAGCGATGCAGTCATTAATAAGTAGGGCACACCACACTCCCTTGTTCTTGTCTTAATTTATCCTTTAGGTACCAACTAATCTTGACTGAAATATTCGATAAATATTGCAAATTATATTATTATATTGTTTAACCATTGCAATTAATTTGGCAGACAATCTGTAAATAAATGGCCAGGTGAAAACGTGTTATTTACGTAATAACAGCTATATACTAAGCTATAAAATAACAGGTTTACCTAGGAATCATATTACAGTATACTTTTGAAATCACGCTTTGCTGTAGTGGCTATTTCTTATTTTTTTTAAATCACTATGCAAAGCTGACTACTAACTACTACTTTTCTTATATATAATTTATCCTATTTATTTGATTGTCGTTTTCATCCCAGACGCGCTTGGCGTAGGCGCAGACAATCAATAAAGAGAGCACGATGCGTAAACGAAAACGGAGGTGCACAAGTAGCTTTGAAGGTGCACAATAAGAGGTTGTCGTAGAAAGAGGGACTGACACCCGACTGATGCCTGAATCCGAATCGTCCCTGGGGACCATCGTCGTGTTCATCGTTAATTACCACTTTTCATATACCCCATCTACCGTTGATTCCTGTCGTTGATAGATACATTGGTACAGTTTTCTGTTTCGTTCTTTTTTAGTGAGTATCGTGCGATCGATATGAACGACTCCACGGTTCTCTCTTTATGTTTTGCAGCACCTAATCGTTATGTCGATGGCAAGATGTTTTCAGTGGCACTTCAAGTGCAAGTATGGAATCATGCTCAAAAAGCCTGGATGGTGGAGTCACTCTTATGGTAACCTGCCTGAAAATAATCCTTGACATATGTGCCAGGTAGAAACTGCTTCTGCACACCTCTGGCATACTTTTTGTTGAAGAAAACAAATGCTTAGGTACCTAATTATTTCATCATGTTTATTCATGATATTTCTGACCACTTTATTTGTAGACAAGAGTAGAGTAGGTAACATAATATTATGCAACATGATAATTATGAAATCGTTTGAAAAGGTCCTTAAAACTTACAACCACAAAGAAAAAAAAAATGGTCGTCATCACGTTGTGCGTTATGATAATGAATAACATCTAGTTAAAAAAAAAAAACAATCTACATAGTTTAATTGCCCAATGATTATTAAATAATGTCACTTTGGCAGTTACAAGAATCTTATTATGCAATTTTGGCCATTGACATAATTATAAATGATTAACTATATGCAGTTTGGTAAAACATGACTAGGTATTTATTAAATCTGCTGTTTTTTGATAGCATTGCGTTTGACCACTTCCTCACCTGATGGTAAGCAGGCTTGCATAGCAGTTGTCAATTTAATCTTGACTTAAAGACTTCCAGGTTATAGCTAACAGGGAACACATACAGCAAGGTATTTTACTGGTTTGTACGCCCAATGAAAGTATTTCAAAAACAAGAGGGATGTCCACCCTATACCTGCTGCACATCAATGACCTACTTCAGCTTGGTATTGTTGGGTACGCATATGACAGTACTGTTTCAGAGAGATACCTGTCCAGCGCAAGAACCAGCTTGGATGAAGTTCGTTCCTTGAGAGAGTCTATGGTAGAGCGGACAGATTTGACCTTAATCCTTGTCTCCCAGTGGGGTGATGACAATCTGGTCTCCTTTAACGCCACCAAAACACAGGCGTGTCTTTTTACCGCTAAAAGGATTCTTTTCGATCAGGCGCCTACTTTTCGGGGTGCATCTGTTCCAGTGACTGATCGGCTCGAGCTCGTAGGCATGGAGTTGACATCCAGTCTCAACTTCGGCGCCTCCATTGAGTACAAAGCCCAAATTGCGGCCAAAAAACTGGGCATCCTAAATAAGGTGAAGCGATACTTTACGCCTGGACAGCTTTTAACCCTGTACAAAGCGCAAGTCCGATCCTGTTCCATGTATTGCAGCCAACTTTGGGATGGCTCAGCAAAGTATCAGCTTGCCGCGCTTGACTCGGTGGAACGCAGAGCCAAGAGGCTCATCGGCGACATTGAACTGGTGGATACCAAGCTTCACAGCTTGGCTCATCACCGCAAGGTTGCCTGCTTGTCGGTCTTCTACAGACTGTATTTCGGTGAGTGTGCTCAAGAACTCTACGACCTCATCCCACCAGCCCCCTTCTACCATCGGACATCTAGACGCAATGCAAGTTACCATCCTTACCTTGTTGCCATTCCACCAATTCGCACCAAGCGCTTCCAAACATCCTTCATAATGCGCACAGCGAATGAATGGAACTCACTACCTGCGTCTGTGTTTCCGAACGCATTCAACCCGAATCTCTTCAAAGTTAGAGTGAACAGGCTTCTTCTGGGTAAGTTCACTCCATCGTCTGTCTCTGTCACCTATGACTTAGATTAGAGTCAAGAGCAAACCTATCACAAATAAAAATAAAATATACTGATGCATAGCTGTACGTTCGAGAATGGAACGTGCGTGGCGTATTTAACTGGGCAATGCCATCGCACACTCACCGAATTGTAACCGATACAAAATCGACAGGCTGGCAATTCAGCGTCGATGTTTAAGGCTTTGGAGCTTTGAATCGACTAGTGCATCATTGCCGGTGAGCGTCTTGGCCCGTTTGGTAGGTAGGTACTTTGAGGGTAAATGTTCAATGTGTTCAATTAATATTAAAAAACAAGATTTTTCCCTTTGATTGTTAAATATTAAAAATACATAGTATAAAACAAGTACTATACGTGTATGATTGTGTTTTTCAGACGAACGTCAAATTAGTTTTTTTAGATAATTACATGTATTTTATAAGAAAGATACGAATCGAAAAAACAAAATGTATCATTCGCAATTTTCAACGTTATTCTATACACAATCGAATTTCTACTTGATACAGGTTCTATAGCTTTTCTTTATTAACCCATGGTAAGCTGATAAGCTAAGAGCTAACCAAATAATGTAAAATTTAAGAACTTCTTTTATCTGGGCAATTTGCAGTATCCAAAGCGTTTTGTACGTATTGCATATGAACGGAGAATTTTATTTTCTACAAATCCATGCAGACCTTGTTCACAGTGTGATCACTGTAATAATCTGGCAGCCAAAATCCTCCTTGGGGGTGACCATAAGCTCTTCATCATCATCATCATCATGATCAGCCTATTAATGTGCCCACTGCTGGGACACAGGCCTCCTCTATGTGAGAGGGAATGGGCCGTAATCCACCACGCAGGCTCAGTGCGGGTTGGTGGATGTCACATGTATTCGATTTTTTGGTTCTAGGACATGCCGGTTTCCTCACAATGTTTTCCTTCCTTTTCCTTCCATAAGCTCTTAGAGTAAGGTTATTTTGAGTGTGTGTAAGGGACAGATGTATATGACGTGTATACATCTATCACTTAATCTATCTCAAAATAACATTACTCTAAGAGCTTATGGTCACCGCCCGATCGTGGTTATGAACTTATGAAGTAGTTCTGTACAATATAGGTTTGTCTGTTTTATCTGCATCATTGCAACATTAATTAAAATCATAATCAGAGCCTTTTCACAATTTTTTATTGAGTTTTGAAGGATCTACCAAACATGTTTCTACTTCAGGTTAAAAGCCTGCCGCACTATTGAAGTATTTTAGTATCAGTGTACAGGGGTAATTAATACTTTCCTTGTGTTTATAAATTGTTACGCAACACTGGGTAGAGTCGGTAGGTTCGTTAATTCCGGTTCCCTATGTTGCGAAATTAAGATCAAATATCTGTTGTATCAAGAGCAACAAATAAATCGCCGCCCGCGAAGCCACGTGCGAATACTCGTGAAAACAATGATTCCAAATCATTTCGGTAATGTTTACGATCGCTATAATTATTAATTCAGTAATCGAGCCTCTCATAGGGTTTTCTCAAAAAACTTGTTTTTTTTAAATAATTATTCTCATTAAGAAGTAACTATTTTTAGTTCAAATAACATTTATTATGGTTTCGATGTGCTGTTCATTCTCTGGGAGTATTTTCATTGTAGACACAGTGTTGTGAGGACGTGCGCTGAACATTGTCGGTCGTAGGAAATTCAAGTGTAACACCGGCCTTTACAAATGGATTCGTGTTTAGTAAAGAATAATAAATAACTAAAAATTAATAATAGAGTTACCAAATAAATAAATACTTTCGTCAAAACTATACGCCGTTAATTGGTGGACGAGTCATTGCCATCTTTAAATTTTGTGTACTTTCTTTTGTGGTCGGAAAAAAATGGATGAAGCTTTCGCTCATATTGAGAGTGATGGAAAGAAGACTAAGAAGGGGATGGTACCCCCTGACGGAGGCTGGGGTTACGTGGTCGGACTTGGCGTCGGATTTACTTTCGTAAGTATTTAAATTGATAAATAAGGCCATTGACCATTTCGATCATATTAGTACATTTAGCACCTAAGTTTTAGCTCCTACAGTAAGGTTATTTTGAGTGTGTGTAAGGGACAGATATATATGACTTGTATAGTTACATGTTAAATATATTATATTTTTAATAGACAGGTTACGTGTAAAACTCGTGTAAATTTTTAAGAGAAAATCGATAAAACCGTCAACAATTTAAAAAAACGGCCAAGTGCGAGTCGGACTCGCGCACCAAGGGTTCCGTACCATTATCGCTAAAAACGGCAATAAAATCACGTTTGTTGTAGAGGAGCCCCACTTAAATATTTATTTTATTCTGTTTTTAGTATTTGTTGTTATAGCGGCAACAGAAATACATCATCTGTGGAAATTTCAACTTTCTAGCTATCAAGGTTAATGAGATATAGCTTGGTGACAGACAAAAGAACCACGGAGTCTTGGTAATAGGGTCCCGTTTTTACCCTTTGGGTACGGAACCCTAAAAAGTAAAGGTGACAGACAATATTGACGTGAACGTTATTGCATTCAGTGTAGAATTTTGAAGCTATAACGACCAGTGTAAAAAAAGTATTTTGAGAAAAGTGACATATGTTTAGAGGTACGTAAAGTCCCAACGAGTGCAAACGACGATATATGGCATTGATTCAGCGAGACAATCTTTGACTGAAATGAACACTCCCTACCAAGTCTTGTATTTAAATTAACAGATGGCTGGTTCAGGAGGTCAGGTCCAAGGCATCCTACCAATTGTCTGACGATGCTAAACACTGAAACAGAAACTGTATGAATAGACAGTGTAGATAGCACAGATTTATCTGTGCTATCTTCACTTTCTCGATAAAAATATTAAAAATCCATTACCTTTTTAATGTTGGGTTAAAAAAAGGTCGGTTCGTGGTATAAAACCTAGTTTTTTTTGTTGTCATCGGAATCTTTCTTCACAAGTAATTGCTATCAATTAAGGCGATGTCATAAAAAAGTCATCAATATAGATTTATATTTGACTTGTTGATTGATGTGATGAACATTAGGGACAATATTTCGCCAGTGGCCTTGACAATAAAAATTATCTTATTGACTGTGGTTAGCAATAAAAAAAAACGTACCATAAAAGTTATTATGTTGGTAGGTACATTTTGGGCATTTGTCATGGAAGATTGCGAAATAATAAAAAAAACAAATGATGAATTAAGATGCATATTTTTTGTTGGAATCCTTGGTAGGTCAATTAATATCGGGAAGTAAACACGTTTAAATATCAAATAGATACCAAAACGTAATCGAAACTTGATCTGAAATGACTGCAGACACAGAAATGTCAGCAAAATACGTTTTTTGATCATATTTAATAATTGTTATATTTTTAGAATTTATTTGACTCCATAAAATTACCAACTACAGATTGGGTTATTCTAAAAGTTATTGGAAGTTATTAATACAACTACAGTAAATCGTCCGTTTAAGGGCCTACATACGCTTTAGTGCCGTAAAACGGTAACTTTCTAAAGCATACTCCTGAGTAACAGCTAGGTTAAAAGGTTTGAAAAAATATATATTTATTATTGATTCATGTACATAATTTTGAACACAAGGTTTTTTCGTGTAACTAATGGTTATGCTTTAAAAAAAAATTTACAACACGATATTTTTTCGCAACTTTTGGCAACTCCTTCAAAACGACTTGGATGTTTAAAAATATTTTATACAGAAAAAAATATGGCTGGAATTTCTTCATACCTAACATAGCATATGTAAATCAAATAATATTTTGCAAACAAAACTGTTCAAAAGGAGGTTCAATTTTGATATTTTGGCATCGAGCGGGCGCACGGCCAGTACTGCGTTACATTGGGGCGTATATATCGCCTTAAGACGACGACAGTCGCTAACGACCTGGAAGGAACAAAACGCACCCTCGTTTCACAGCTGCTCGGCAAAATTCGGTAGTTTTTTGTACTTTCGTAATTGTTCTATGACTTTAAAAAAGGCCTTAAATCAAAATCTAGATAATTCAATTGTCTTAGATATGGTGAAAGTTTCATTAAAATACGCCCGGCGGTCATGGTGCGATTGTAGTTTTTTTGTCCGTGTTAGCCATAACTTTACAAATTACTTACACTATGTTATTATGCGAATAAAACTCAAAATTTTCGTAAATCAAATTATTAAGAAAATGGTCTAATATAACATATTAAACAACTAATATTCCAAAAAATTACGACATTTAGACGTGATTCTCATTTTAAAATCAGCTGCTGAGGGGTATCTGCGCCTTAAGTGACAGTTCTCAAAACGTATCTAAATTAGGCCATACCTAGTTATTAACGACGATCTACTGAGAGATACGTTCCTATTATTTGAATGAACCTTACACAATCCTATATCTAGTGTTCAAATCTACAACTGACAGATTCGGTGATCAGTGCTCGAGACTATAATGAAATAGTGGTTATTGGTCTATGAAACTGTGTATGATGAAACTTTCATCAAAAACGGTCCAGCAGTTTCCAAGATATGGAGCATAGAACCGAACTCCTTAGCGACAAACAGCACGAATGGGCGAATTGCGTTCTTATGGGCATTTTGACAATCCTTTGGGTACCTTACTATAGAACTTGCAAACTTTCAGCGATGGTGTACTAAATTAAAAAGAGGGAAACAAAAGCTTTTTCACAAAAAGTTGGTAAAAATAAACCGACTTCTTTGGTACCTCTTGTTTTTATAATTATTGACACCAACTGCCGAAACGAAAGTTGTTTTGCACTTTTTAGTGTTTTGCACTTTTTAGTGTTTTGCTTTTGAAGTCGGTTTATTTTTTTGGGAATATTTATTGGTGAACACTTATATATTCTATTCTATTAAATCATTTCACTGATAGAAGCTATCGCTGCGTGCCATAATCCTCTTTCTATACTGGAACATGTTATGGTTCTTGTGAACGAATAGGACACAGCAGCGAAGCAAAGGCAAATGAATGAGTTTAGAACAAGACTTCTACATAAAACTAATTCAAAAAATCAAACAACCCAGCAGTTTAAGCAGTCGCTTAATAAGCGAACTAAAAAGACGAAAACAAGCAAACAACGTCGGAGGATACAATTCGCGAGCTGGCTGAGCAAAACTAGATGTATCTTCCGACTGCACAGCATGATTTTTTTCTTGTTTACGTCTATTTAGTTCGCTTTTTAAGCAGTCGGGGTTTTTGATTTTTTGTTATTTTTTTTTAATTTTACACTTTTAGTTATTTTTTTCCAATTAGGTACGTTCAAACATATAAATGTTAGCAACTGTAAAACTGTTAAAATGTAACATATCAATATTTTTGAAATGGCCTCTCAAAACCCTTTATTCCCCCACAATATGGCGCCCAAAAGTCGCCATTTTTCTATTTTCCATTCGCAAGATAAAGACGAATCGATTGACGTATGAATCATCAAAATCAGCCAACGGGTTTGGTCTCTGGACCGCCACATAGGAACAAACATACATACATAGACTGATAAACACATTACCCTCCTTCGGCAGTCGGGGAAATAGTGATGTAAAGAAATCAAGATCTAAATTTAAAATAAAATAGGTACATGCATATTATGACTATCAGTAAAAAAAATTGCATAATGCTGTTTATGTAAAGATACTATCCAATTATAAGTATATTATAGTACATTATGGTACAAGTGTGTAAAGTTGGTGATTACCGCTGAGGCGCCATTGAAACCCGAGCCGTTAGGTGAGGGTCTTAAGAGAGCCGAGGACGGTAATCATCAATACACACGTGTATCATACGACGTTTTTCAAAACACTTGTGAAGAAAATAATACTATAAAATCATTTCCAACAGTGAAAACGAGTTGTGATTTTTTTTTCGGAATGGTGGGCAAAATTAATCACTTATCCTATGCGCGCGCATCTAACAATGGCGATCGGCGATAGACTAAAACATAATGAGTTATCTTTTTTTTGGCTTTTCGCGGATAGCGTTTTAGCCACGTACAAAATGGGGAATTTCAAGTTTTCTTTATTACAGACAAAAACAAAAGTTATATTTAAGTGAAAGTTTTGTTTATTAAACACGTACAAGTTGAAATTATCTATTTAAATACGAAGTTGCATGAAATGTGTTGCATTTGTACTATTGAGCATGATCTTTTTGTATCGAAACTTTTTAAGAACAAAGCAACTCAACCAATAAATTAAAAAACAAATCTCTTTATCTCACTTGTGAATAATAGTAATGAAAAAGTCACAGTTTGATAACAGGTCTCATAATGTGTCTAATTGCGGTGAAATTACAGCCACTTTATGAGCAAGTGTGTTGAAAAGTATATTATTAACGAAACTTTTAAGTCCTTGCCGACTTTCTAGATCTACGTTTGATAGGCGCCTATTTTACACGAATCTGTACTATGCAGGTGGGAAATTATACCTATCTACTTATCTACGTATCTTATCTACTTACCAACACACAGATTTCAGTGCACATAACATTCTTTTTTATATAAAACTAACGGACGCCTCGCAGTTTCACCCGCGTCGTTCCCGTTCCCGTGGGAATACAGGGATAAAAAGTAGCCTATGTCACCCGGGGATAGTGTACCTTCCCAACGGTAAAAGAATTTTTGAAATCGGTTCATTAGTTTTTAAGTTTATTCGTTACATACAAGAATATAAAAATACAAATCTTTCCTCTTTATAATATTAGTATAGAAGTATAGATAATAAAATACATATCGTTTTGATCGTTCATGTATTAGCTCGTGAAAAGTACTTTTCTGCAAAATTTTATTTTATATATCGACACAGAAGTTCAAAAATGTTTGGTCTGTATATTTTATTGCTGACGCTATGTTTGCAAAAAATACAAAATAGGAAAGTATCTAAGGCGTACCTAATTTATTAACTACAGGTTGTGGTGTGGTGCTTCAGTAACAATAGAAAATGAAGAACAAGACAAATAAGGACAAATTTCTTAACATGTTCTTATCTAAGATTTTATAGCAGTGATTCCTTCAGTTGACATGGGAATTAAACTGTTTTAGCTCATCTACATCGGAAATAGAAAATTGCAAAAACAAGATAACATTTATTGTTACACCTTGGATGAAAGATATAACTAGCTTATCTATTTCAAGGTATTAAACTATTGAAGGGAAATCGGCAATAGACAATGACGTAGTTTAAGGTTACACTAGTCGAAAATTCTTCCATACAAACGTAGTCTGGCGATTACTCCACTGTTTAACGATGTACGTTCAAAATAAAAAATGATATCAATTTGTCTCATCATTATCTAGCCCTGTATGGAAACAAAAAAGTAAAAAAATAAAATATTTGGTAGTTATGAGCGTCGAAAGTTCCATATTTCAACACTATTTTTAACGCATCTTTGGAAGGAAATAAATACCATAAGAAGAAGGAAAATTGGAAAACGGCCTCCATACAGGGATAGATTAGTAATTCAAAAATGCAAAAAAAAAAAATGAAAATATATATTTTGTCGTTTTTTCATGATATCTAGACTCCCAAAGGTCTGTTTATAAAATTTCGCGCGCTCGTTTTCGTCCTAAATCATCATACATTTCGATACAAATTTTCAAAAGTGCTAATTTGTACGCGAATTCTTACTGCTCATCACAGCATTTATTTCTTTCGCACGTGTTGTCGGATGAGATAGCATGCATTTTAACCTCGCGCACAAATAGTTCGTGCCGTCGATTAGGGGAACCTTAAAGGTACATTATCAGCAATAGATCGTTTTGCAGTTTCTGCCGAATTACGAAGAACCCATTTGTTAATAAAAAGTGGACATTTAAAAACGCTACGTAAAAACCTTTTTAACCGTCATTCATGTCAAAGTAATGACGACAATTCTTGTGAAAATCTCGGAATCTCGATTTGGTTTTTTATAAAATAAGTGTAATTATGTATATTTAAACGCCTGCGATGTTTTATAATCAGAGGTAATAGAGCAATGGTTTCATTTTCTTTAGGATTGACCGCAGAATCGCCCTTGACATTTTATTTAATTATCAAACGATTAGTGGACAATAACTTTTTAACCGACTGCCCAAAAAGAGGAGGTTCTCAATTCGATTGGTATTTTTTTTTAATGTATGTACACCGATTATTCAAAGACGCCTGGCCCGATTTGGAAAATTCTTCTTTGTTTGAAAGGGTCGGGGTCAGGGTTCTTCCTGTTTGGTCCCATAGTCATCAGGCCCGATCTGATGATGGGATCTTGGAGAAATCGAGGGAACTCCTCAAATGTTATAAGCATACATATAGCGATTTTGGTATTTTCATTAACAAAGTAATCATTTGCACTCAGAAAGTGACATTTGGTGAAGTGGAACTGGTGAAGAAGACCAAAGATGGCCAATGGAACTCCTTAACACGTAGTCACGGGTCTACAATATCTCGAATAGTTAAACGACTATGATGAAGCAAATACTTATAAATAAATAGTACTGATGAAAATGGTACCATTGTACTGATTTGATGAAGAAGCCAATGTAGCAAAACAATGTATGTCGTGTTTAAGCTTATTGGAATCGTCATGAGAAGTACTTTGGCTATATATCATATTTTTATGGCAATTGGAGGTACCTATCACAACTAAAAACAGATAAATATATAAACTTTTTAACAAAAAAAAAACAAACCGACTGCCAATAAAAACACTACAAAGTGAAAAATTACTTTCTTTTCCAAAGTTGGTGTCGCAACACGGAAAACAATAGGTAGGTACCAAAGACATAGCGCATATGCTACTTCTTATGCCTATATGTTCCCTTGGGATGGTAAAACACTTTTCATGCAAGCGAAGCCGCTGGCAGAAGCTAATAAAAAATAAACTGACTTTTTCAAAAACATTCCGGTCAATTTTTAAACCTTTAGCTGTACCAATTTAACATTTTCAAAAAAAAAAAACATCCAGCGAAGAATTTGGATCATTGTCAAGCGCGGACAAAGTTCGGATAACGTCCTAAGCTGGACATATCCGGGCAAAACTAGATAGATTGTAACTATACTGAGTGTATATTTCGGAAATGTGTGAAACTTTTGCATTGGCGTAAGCATTGATCGATCTTGAACATAAATTTATTATTATTTCCTTAATTCTATTAATTCATTTCTTATTACCTAAATTTTTAACTAGTTTTATAAAATAATCAATTTTCTTTATTTACCCAAGCACAGCAACAAACGCGCGTTTGACTTTTTGTCACATTAAAATTGCGAAAATTTTTGTTCAAGAATCTGCTTGTTAGTGTCAGGCCGAGTTTCTCACCTTCAAATTATCGCAGAATTAATGTGACAAATAGTCAAATGCGCGTTATCTGCTGTGATTGCTTGAGTGAATTTTCAACAGCCAATCTCAGCAGATAACGCGTGCTTGACAATTTTTCACATTAATTCTGCGATAATTTGGAAGTGAGAAACTCGGTCTTAGTCCTCACAAGAAGGGAAGGAAGCGGACGGCATATTTATTATTTTCCGGAACACAGAGCTAAAGAACAAACAATTAATATCAATTATGAGGTCGACGACAGTATAATTGAAGTGTTGTTAATAACCTCGTGTAATTAAAGATGACGATATATTTATATCAATACACCTCGATAGGACAGTATTTATGAATTTTATGATTGTTTTTCTGCTCTTCCATGAACCTATTTACTTACCTTTATCTGTGGTACAAATAGTAAACACCTTTCTCTTCAAAGTAAAGTTTTATGACACTCTAATTTAATAATGTGATCCTATATACTAATGATTTAGTAAGGGTGTTTCGACGTAACCCTCAAACGTCCTACCTTGACGAATTAGTAGGTCAAGGCTCAGGATTAAGGTATTTTTGACCAAACCAATTCCGCATTGTAACAAAACATTGTTTGATTTTAGTCCATAATTAAAACTTTGGATGCAAATAAACTTGTTAGGAAATATAAATCGATTTGGACTATAAAGTTATTTTAGTTTTTAACGGAATATTTATTTTTAGAACAGACCAGCTAAACCACTTTTTTGTTACCATAATTTAAGACATTTTCGTACAACAATCACCGTATAATCTTTTGTTAAAAGATGGAAAGTAAGAAAATGTGTTCATATATTTTTCCTTCTTTTGCAGATGTTGGGTTTCGGCTCTTCCAACGCTTTCGGCATTTTGTTTCACAACTTCTTCATAGAACAAGGCAGTGGCAGCGGTCTACCTCTCGTCATTGGTGTCTACAATGGAGCTCTTTCTATTTCTGGTATGTATGAGCTGTAATGTTGTGTTTTACAGGATTCCCATAAGAGTTTCATCATCATCATTCAGTCAAAAGAACTGCCATGACAAATAAATAACCACCGCTATCATTCACTCATTCACAGGTTCCTGTTACAAATGCTAAGTATTTTTTATTTCTTTATTTTTAACCCCTGACGGAAAAAGAGGGGTGTTATAAGTTTGAGGTGTGTTGCTGTATATCTGTGTATCTGTGTGTCTGTCCGTGGCATCATAGCGCCTCAACGGATGAACCGATTGTGATTTAGTTTTTTTCGTTTGAAAGTTGATTGTGTCGAAAGTGTTCTTAGCTATGTTTGAATAAAATCGGTTCAGCCGTTCAAAAGTTATGGACGTTTTACTGTTCGAATCGGGATGTTTTCGCAAGATAAATGTGTCGGGGGGATTTTAAAATTTTATTTGTTACATATTGTCATGAAACTCTAAAACCCGTAGTAGGTAATGAGATCCTGTATTACAGGACACCAGAATTCCATACCCTAGCAATTGAAACACATTATAACATTATTTTTGTTTGTATTATTATTCCATTTTATTATTCACCAGTTATTACCATCGTTTCTTAATTATTTTTTCCCCTGGCGTCTCGATCTTTGACTAACTGCTCCAGCCATCTAAATGGTGGACATTCATGTTTAGGCGAGAAGAATAATATTAGTGTACCAAAGTAATGGTAATCTCTGAGATTTAAATATTTTTATATTGTACAAGATCTAAGTATTCTGTTTTCAAGTATAAGCAATAATGAGTCATCAACTCCAGTTAAGGACCCCCCAAATAGTAACTCAAGCGCACAATACTTAACCTAATTTTGTAGTTAGACGGATGCACTGAACTGTTTGTAATGCCGGTCAGTTCAAGTATCGACCGTGGCTCAGGTTACTGTCTAATTAACGATAGACAATGTGGCACAGCACAAATCATTTAATCAAGTCGAATTGGGCAAAGAGACCGATGAAGGACTACTATGTTACAATGACCTCTTTTTGTTCTTGATCTTCAATATAATTTGGCACGTGTAGTTCAGGGTATTTGATTGATTCAGGAATGTTTAACATACAGATCTAATTTATGACGTCTGATTCAAAAGGGTATGTTAAGATGGTTTGACTATGTTGAGAGGATGAATGAAAGGCGACTAACGAAAGGTATTTATAAGACAGCCGTGAATGAATGGAATGAATGGAAACACTGGGAGGGGACGCCCTAGAAAGACATACATAGACCTTATAGGTGATATTCTTCAGAAAGGTCAGGTGCGCAGTACTCATAACCGGCGTGTGTGTATGACTAGATGTATGAATGTGAGTGAAGCAAGAGAAGTATGTAAGGATCATAGCAGGTGGCGTTCTGTAGTTTCTGCATACCCCCATGAGAAAAGGCGTGGGTACTTATGTGTGTATGTATTTATGACGTAAACTGCAACTAGAATGTATTAAATTTTATCAGTGATATGATTCTATTCCAGATTCAGGTCAATGCAAAAATAATTGCATACTGTCGGGACAAAAATCTTAGAATTCTTATCGTTAACCTTCGTTGGAAAATTTGGCGTGTATGTGAAACAAATTAGGTTGCTTTTCTTCGTGTCGCTGGCTCGACAGTTATTTACAATTTTTTGGCCCAAATCTTCACCACTTTCAAGGCTTTGTCAGATAGCAGCGCAAATCTACACCATTTCCACGGCTTTAACAGAGATATAGCAGCCAAAGGGTTGGTTGGCACAAATGGGGCATTTTAATGTTGGGCTAAAATTAAGATGCAAAAAATATCTTAAAACATTTAAAAAGATTATGAGGCTCGCGTATAGGCTTTGCATTTGTTGTCAGACCATTCTAAATATGTAAACCGATACTGCCTGAAGTGAAAATGACACTACTTCCGTGAATTACTACACTCCACTCCTATTAAGTTACGGACTTATTATTATGTAAGTCGCATATAATATACACATAATTTAGATATTTGATTTGTTTGTATTACTTAAAGTAATTAATACCTTTGTTATAAAAGGCATATTGTTTTTTAATATTTTGATAGACATTCTTGTCTATAATGTATTCATAATTTTTACTCGATGTCTATCTGGATCTAGTCTAAAATATTTATTCATCTTTGATTTTTAACCTGCTAAACTGGTATGTTAGGAATACCTTATTATAATAATTTATTTCGTCTCAATGATTTGCATAAGTGCCGCTATGCTGAGGTTTCGTGTGCCGATTTTGAGTCACACGCGTCCGGCATTCTTTCTGGGACGATACACACCGGTAATGCCTCTGGTTTTGCTGATAGTCAATGTTATACCTTAATATAACACCTTTTCTTCTTCCGTTCCTGTCACCTCATTAGACCCACACCATCCATATATTTCTTTTCACCTTTCCTCTCTCTCTTCACTGATTTTCATTTATACTCATTAATCTTTTAGCCACATGCGTTTTATCTCCCCTCACCACATCATGTAATTATAATACCAGCCACTAACTATCCCACTGCAGGGAGCAAGATATATAGATCTTGCCTTCTCGTATATAGAGAAGGCAAGATCATAGATTTCAAATCAAACTTATATTATCTATAAGTCTAGGTTCCCTCACGATGTTTTCTTTCACCGTTGTCTGTGATGTCCAAGATAATCTTAGAAAGTACATATGAATTTTAAAAAGTCACATTAGTCACATTAGTACTTGCCCGGATTTGTACCCACGAGCTTGAAGCACGAGAGGCGAGGCCTTTGTCACAAAATATCTGAATAAGCAAATTGTTCACAGGTTTCTTGGGAGGGATAGCTCTGAAGCGGTATTCCTTTCGTCAAGTGGGTCTCGTTGGAGCAGGACTCTTTGTACTTGGAGATGCGCTCACGATCTTCGTTACGAAGACATATCAGTTAGTGTTCACCTTTGGAGTTATAAGAGGTACGAATACACAAATATCTAATAAAGTAGTGTGATTGATTAAGTTGGATATAGGCAAATGTCTAATGGAAATAAGACCCAACAATCTGTTATAAACCTGTCTGAGATTTTGAATTTAGTTAATAAATAATATTGGTATCTGTTACAAAATGGTTCAAAATTCCTTCATACTTTTGCCTGTTTATTCTAGGTGCAGGTTTCGGTATGATGATACCAGTGAGTTTTACGGCATTCAACTGCTACTTCACCAAGAAACGAACAGCAATGATGAGTGCCAATCAAGCCATGAGCAGTTTAGCGTCTATAACGTTCCCTATGCTGGTGACGTTTCTGCTGTCGGAGTACGGGTTAAGATGGACCCTGGCTTTAATTATGGCTGTGGATTTGCATCTAATCTTCGCTATGCTAGTCATGCATCCAGTCGAATGGCATTTGATTAAGTCGGAAGAAGTTGTTGAAAAAGGTAACAAAAAATTTCAAGATATGACATCGAAATGTTAACACAAAAAATAAACAGCCAATTTTACTACATTACTACCTTTTTCAGAATTATGTGATATTAGCAGTTTAAAAAAGCAAACCACAGACAGCTTCGATGAATTCTCAGTACGCATGCTACCAGGCGGTGAAGATGATGTAGAAATAAAAAGTATCAAGAAGAGAAAAAAAGAATCTATGAAGATGAACTTAGTGTAAGTATTAAGAATCACTTATCTGAAGTAGCATGGAACTCTACAGAAGTAGGAAGATAGCTATTAATTGCTGATAAGACATAATAGCTGTGCTATCGTTTTCGAGCACCGAACGGGGGTGTGACCATAACTTCTTAGAGTAAGGTTATTTTGAGTGTGTGTAAGGGACGGATGTATATGATTTTATACATCTGTCACTTACGCCATCTCAAAATAACCTTACTATAAGAGCTTATGGTCACCCCCCAGACCTTTTTCTTTAAGATGTTTATTAATATTCCCAAATGTTAACGCGGTACTGGCCGTGCGCCCTCTCGGTTCCAGAATATCAATTTTGGACCTCCTTTTGGACAGTTCTTTTTGCAAAATATTTTTATAAATATGTAGGTTAAAAAGTAATTCAAACCATATTTTTTCTGAGCAAAAATATTTTTAAACATCCAAGTCGTTTTGGAGCAGTATGCAAAAGAAGCGAAAATATGTCGTGTTATATTTTTTTTATTATCAAAAGTATCAGTCCCACGAAAAACCCATGTTTCACAAAAAATGGACATGAATCAATAATATGTTTTTTTTTTCAATATTTTTAACTTAGCCGTTACTAATGAGTACGCTTTATAAAGTAACCGTTTTACGGCACTAAAGCGGAGTAAGGACCTTAAGATGGCACACGTTGCAAGATAGTTAAGCTTATCTTTCTAGTGGTCAATAACGCCATTTCATTAACATTTTCAATTGTCAACCGTTTCCTTTACAAAATGTTAAATGTTCCGTTTCAGGAAGATTGTGTGTGAGAATGTAGAAGTAGACTTACTAAAGGATCCCAAATTCGTGAGCACATTAGTTGGACTCGGATTTGCCTTCGTATCTGATGTTACGTACTTGGCTATGGAACCAATGCTTCTCTTCTCTTATGGATTTTCTAAGGTAAGAACAATTCATCGACTCCCCCTCATATCGCCTCAGTTAAGGAACTCTTAATTTTTAGTGGATCTCATTGACCTTACAAGAATTGGGCGCACGGTTGGCGTAGTGGTTGAGCGATTGACTGCTGCGCTGCGTGTCGCGGGTTCGATTCCCGTACGGGACAAATATTTGTATGACCTTCAGATAGTTGTTCCGGCTCTGGGTGTTTGTGTATGTGAGTTTATATGTTTGTAAACGCACCCACGATACAGGAGAAATTCCTAGTGGGAACGTTTTTTTTAAAAAAAAAAAAAAAAATACAAAAAGAAGAAAAGAAAAAAATTACAAATTTTTGCCAAAATCGTAACTTTACTTCCTCGTCACGTTTTCATATTATAAGCATTGTCTATAGAATAATATTTTTTGTTATATAATTCTTCTATTATCCCTTACATTTCAGATACAAGTGGCAACGTGTGTGATGGTCGGCGCCTTATCAGATTTGTTAGCAAGATTGGCACTTGCTGTAATAACTTACTTCTTCGTTGTCGACAGTCGGCTAATTTTCTTCGTAGGCACTTGTGTCACCGTTTTCCTTCGTATCGGTAAATATAGTTCTCATTAAGGCTTTTCAAGTAACAAATGAATATAGAGGCCCTTTGTTACAAATATCAGTCTCAATACAGATTTAAGGCAATAATAATGTACAATTTATTTCCTTGAAAATCTTGGACTACCAAATATGGTTGGGGGTATAATTAGGAAAATTTATATTATAAGTTATGATTATGGTTCTGTATGTTTTTGTTGTTGTCTGTCTATATTTATTGAAATATACAGGGTGTTGCTAAGCAGCGTCAAGCCGGAAACGGGTTATAGGCCAACTGGTGACAGTTATCTTAAAATTTTAAATAAGTATCTTGGTCATGTACTTTTCAAAATAAAAGTTTTAAAAATAAATCGGAAAAAAAAACAAGCACCCTGTGATGATCTTTCAAGTCCTGTGACTACAAATATTAACTGTCCTTAGATTTTTTATTTTTGTAATATAGCCATGAATAATCCTCCTCTACATACAGTTTAAAGTTAAAACATAACTGCCTCAGTTTTAAATAAAATGTTAGAGTTTTGCCCAACATTAAATTCAAAATAAGTACATCACCCAACTTTAATCGACTGTACTGGAGAAAAACCGTCCATTTGCGAGTCTGACTCGCGCACAGAGAGTTCCGTATCCGGGTATCGTTCCGTAGCTACATTTACCAAAATAAATAGGTAACATTACTAATTTTCATAAACAATGAAAGCACCGAACATTGCTCTAACAAAAGGACAAAATTAACATTGCCGTTTGAAAACTGTTTTACCATCAATAAACAAAATTTTTAGTTTTTCAAGTACATTTAATAAGTTGGTCGACTATTATTCGTAAACTTGTGAACCCTACTTAGCTGTGATAGTTTTCCTTTTAATTTCGTTATATATACTACTGCCGTGATATTTTCACATATCCAAAAGCTAACATTTAGCTGGTAGAGGGCCCCTTCCCTTGACTCAAACAAAAATTAGCGATGTAATGCTTAATTTTAGGCAAACGGATCCCTGAATCGAAAAATTGTTTTCACAGACCCGTAATATTTTTGACGGGCCTATCCAACGATACTCCCAACATGGGAAATTCGTCAAAACATCCCCAATTTACGTGTACAGGTGGTAACCTAAAAAAATGTTTCCTTGGTTTTATTTTACCACTCTGTTGGCGCCGTTAATGTGTATATCCATGCCAAATTATAGCTTTCTAGTATTAAGAGTCTCTGAGCTAAGCTGCGGACGGACGGACGGACTGACGGACATGGCGAAACTATAAAGTTGGTGTTGACTACGGAACCCTAAAAAATGTATTACGATATTTTGGCAAGTGACATTAAAAGATGGCGTATTTAGTCTAGATTCCACTTGCTAGATTACTTCTTAATTGAGGAAAAAATATGTTTTTCATTCCGATTACATGCGAATTCTGTTTAATTAGTTAAAATGGTCGTTATGCAGTTTAGGCTTCTTAAAATACGATTCATTTTCTGTTAGTTATTATTTGAAAGGTACATGACCAAGATTTTTTAATGTTTTCCTGATAACTGTCACGAGATGGCCTAACACCAGTTTCCGAATTGACGTTGTTTTACGGGTCATCCTATATAATATGATGTGATACATCGACATAATGGGTATACTACAATAGATATTTTGAATTAAATTCGCAAACAACTTTCATGTTTATATTTAAATTCTTTTCAGCCTTGGTGACGTCAAGCGCGCTGTGGTTTGTGTTTGCGGTTACAGCTATATCTGGGCTGGTGAGGTGTTCAGTCCAGGTGCTGTTCCCACTAGTCCTAGTCACTGCAGCACCAGACCGGTTCCCTGCAGCATTAGCACTCCACATATTGTTCTCCGGCACGCTTATGATGTTGGCAGATCCTATGATTGGTGAGTTTGCAAATTCTCTATTAGAAAATCACCTACTTATATTTTTTACTATATAAAAAAGCTTTTTAGATTATCTTTATATTTTATTTATCTGTATCAGAAAAGATGCTGTTAAGACTGCAGTTAAGTTAGCATTGCCAAAATTAAAGATAGTTAGGGCTTGTTTTTTTGTGATTGTCTGTTATCAAAATAATGCATTAGGTAGAATGATTTTATCGTCTTGATATTTTTATTAAGTTATGATACTGATATATTTGCATTATTTGCCAAAAAAAAAACTCGTCACTGAATCCTCTTTACCTACCAATAAAAATAAACTAATTAATAAATCAAGTGATAATGAAGTGATCTGTAAAAGAGGTTATTGTTATTATTGATGTAACGTCGCCAAAGATAACCCCCTGCTTCTTAACGATAATAATTTCATCTCTAACGTTACTTAGTTGATTATTTGATAGATTTATTATCACTATGAGAGTTCTAATGTCTTTTCTTATTAAACAGAAAAGTTTATTTTCTGCTTGGGCTGCGCGTAGATTAAGACAAGATTGTATATTAGATAGATCATCATTGATCAAACAATGGTGGCTCAATCATTTACAATGAAATAGTACCTAGATAGTTTTATTATGATATGATTATCTATGATGGCATTGACACAAGACAACACATCTCAATTAAAGATACAAATGTGGTGCAAGTTAATATACCGCATTCAATAAATATAAAAGACAAATGTTGCCTTGGTTTTCAAAGATCATATTCTTACTACTACTTCTTCTTCTTACTCTTCTTCGTATTACTTTTACACTGGCGAAATTTATGAGAAAAGATCTCGTCACTTCAATATAGGTTGATGTGATTTTTGGGGACGCTGACCCCATTTCCAATTTATTTGTTACCGTCGATATAAAAATATTAAATAATATTCATTTTAAATATAAAATAATATTATTACACACATCAACACGGTCTAGGGATATTTCATACTCAATTAAATAACTCGAAAAGTACTAGCCGCATTGGAATCTTTTATGCACCGATTTGTTTGTAATTTATCTCAGACTAATTCCAAATTCAATTTTTTGAAAATTCCTTTGTTTCGGTGGCATAAAAATGTCTTGATGTGTAGGAGAGGGAATTTTCATTTGTGCGAAATTTAGAAAACAATACGAATTACGTTTAGTTACAGTTTTTTTCATTTTTAAACGAAAGATAAAGTTAAAATTGAGGTATTGTAGCCATGCAACGCCAACATTTGACGAGGGCGGAGATGTTACGAGCATTCCCAATGCTGGAAGCTGGGTCTGTTCAGCGTAATGTTGCTGAGGCCATAGGGACCCACCAAAATGTAATTTCAAGATTGTGGACACGCTATCGTGCCACAGGTGAAGTAGCGGAGAGGCACCGGGGGCCAAATCGCATCACTACCCCCAGACAAGACAGATTTTTGCAAATTACTGCGCGAGCTCAACAAAATGCAACGGCGACTCAATTGGTCCAAAGGCTGCGAGTGGAACACCAAGTGCTTGTGAGTGACCAAACTGTAAGAAGGCGTCTGCATGAAAGCAATCTACGCTCTCGTAGACCACTCCGGGTTCCACTTTTACGGAGAGGCAATCGTGGGCGACGATTAGAATGGGTTCGGAACCACGTGGTCTGGGGCCGTGAGCAATGGTCCAATGTGCTGTTCACGGATGAATCCAGGTTCGGCTTCCATCCAGATTCACGAAGGACGCGTGTTTGGCGAGTTCCTGGACGATGGAGCCGTCTTCAGAACCCTCAGGAAGTTCACCCATACCAAGGAGGAACAATTATGGTTTGGGCAGGAATTCCTCTTGGAGGACGGACGGATCTCGTTTGGGTGCGGAGCAATATGACGGCAGAACGATACGTCCAACAGGTGCTTGGGCCCGTAATCTTGCCCCACAGAACACAAATGGGGCAAGATTTCCTGCTCATGCACGACAATGCCCGGGCACACACGGCGAGAACGGTAGCAGCTTGGTTACATACACACAATGTTAGGGCCTTAGACTGGCCTGCTCAATCGCCAGATCTAAATCCCATTGAGCATGCGTGGGATATGCTGCAAAGAAGAGCTCGGAAGGAAGTTCCTGAAAATCTGGCTACAGAAGATCAACTTTTTGCGCACCTCAGAAGGACATGGGACAATATTCCGCAGCAAGACATTGACAACCTTGTTCTGAGCATGCCGAATCGTTGCCGATGTATTATGAACATCATGGGCGCTTTCTCAGACTACTAACTTCAAGTTTATAAACACAAATTAAATGATTTTTCTATTTTTTTCAGTTTTTACTCATAAATTAAAAGTTAATTCATATACGGTTTCCGTCTATGCTTCATTTTTTTCCATAAAATCCTGAAATTTTAATCGAAGTACCTTAACCATTATTAAAAAATGGTAGAATATTAAATAACGTATCTTTTAAATATATACATGTCATATAAATAATTAACACATTAATAGTAATTCACTTTTTTAAAAATATCCCTAGACCGTGTTGATGTGTTTATTATAATAAAATAATATTCTAATCTATATTATTTTGGATTTGACCCGAGAAATATGAAAATAACATCGATAAAATATAGTTTGTCAAACAATATTTAAAATATGTGTCTCTTGTCTTGTCTTAAAATTATTGGGATATTTTTTATGTTATTGTTTTAATTTATCCTATTTTTGTTTTATTCCAGGTGTACTCTACGAAGCAACGGGTAGTTATGTATACTGCTTCTACGCGATGAGCTTTTGCTGTCTAGTGTGTGTCGTCCTATGGACTATTGAATACGTAGTGTATCGTAAAGGTAAAAGTAGATCCTAAATATGCCTTTAGTTTTAGACTCATAGTTT
This sequence comes from Orthosia cruda, assembly GCA_964057195.1. Lineage (NCBI taxonomy): Eukaryota > Metazoa > Arthropoda > Insecta > Lepidoptera > Noctuidae > Orthosia > Orthosia cruda. The sequence continues at coordinate 13,170,559 of OZ059838.1, forward strand.
GTATTTAATTTTACGAAAGGAGTGAAACGTGATTGGGTTGATAGTGTTGTATGTTCCTTAATAAATACTATTTTTTTAAGATATAGTGCCTATAGATAATATTATTGTTACTGACATCGTAAGCATTGTCCACACATGGGATCATGTCGTGAATTCGTGATATTATCCAAAAACTCGTCAGAACGACACATTTTGAAACTCGTGCGTCACTGTGGTCGTAGCTTTATTATTTTGCTCTGTTACACGAATTAATGAACACGTGCCACTAGTAATATTGCATAAGGTTTTTTTTTAAACGTGAAATAGTGGCACACGAGTATAATTGCCATGGTTAATTGCCATTCCAATAGGAGTGACGTTCCTCTACCACATTCCATCGTTTTATGTTTTATGTTTGAAAGAATTTGAACGAAGTAAGTTATTACCAAAGAAAATTTCATATGATACCTACGTAATGACTGCCAATACATAACTTAATACTGTTTTCTAATTAATGCAAAAAGAGAAAAAACAACATGTACAGTGAAGACGAAGTGATTTTTTCGTTGTAGAACTTGTGGAAATTTTATTGAGAATAGAAGCTCTGCTTCGAATTTTCAATACAGAAACTTGGACTGAATGTTTTAATTGTTGACTGGAACACAAAGTCCATTCTGAATCAGTGTAGTGTTCGCATCTCGTAAGAAGTAGATGTTGATTGATGCAGATTTATATATTTACTTTATTTAGCCATAGTTTTTTAATTAAGTACTTAAGTAAGGGCAGAAGATACCTAATGAAGTACTCTTGTATTAAAAAAAAATTATATTGTTATTATATAAATTAATAATTATAAGTTATTGTTGATTAGGTCTTGTAGTTACTGCTGAAGAAATTTAAGTCGAGATTTACTTTCAATCGTTAAAACAAGTATTTTTAAATATACCTACCTAGTTAATTCATTGTATATGACCTAGGGTCGGCCATTTAAATATATTTATAATTAAAATGGACAATCATCTTTCATTTGATAGACAATTCAATACAATTCCGTTCATTTGTAATTATTTGATGTGCCATCGTAATATAAAGCAATGTTTATACTAATTTTGTAATAAGCATACTTAACATTCGATATACTTAAGGCGCTATCTCAAGCAAAACGCCGCGCTAGCCGTTTTGCGTGCAGTTTTTACGAGCTATCTACTCGTTATTTAAAATGAAATATTATATAATAAAAATACATAAAATTTCTACATATTATTGATTCCAAAATGGCTGTTTTTTTTTTACGAAGTATATGTTTCACTAATCTCCTTCCAACAAAACCATAAAAATGAGAAATAATGATTGATAGCATTCATCTCCTCGTAAAGTGTTCATTAATTATTTTTTTGTACTAACACTAATGGATAAACAGTTTGATAACGAACATTTTGTAAGTTTTATTTTTTTCAAAAGACCAATATTCGATTTTATAAAGATTTTATTTTAAAATCTGGACATATTCACTACTGTAATTCATGCGCCACCAGTGCCGCTAGGTCAATAGGAATGCTCATATCGCATGCTGATTTTTTGGTCAGGGTACGGCCTTAAGTTAATATGTGACATTCTAAGATCTATGCACTTTGTATGTTTTTGCTGATCTTTAATATTATGCTTAAGTGTCTAAACTGATGACCTTTACAACCTTCTTAAAATAACTTGGTAATGTATGTGAAATGTTTTTGTTGTCATGTGTAAACATCGGATTAAATGGATTTGTATGTTTGCATGCAAATGCACAAATCCCTAATTTTATAGCATTATTGCATTTTTTTACCTTTTCGTCGATAGTGCTTATTTAAGTGGATACATTGTTAGCAGTGTTGTATTATTAATTAAATGCTGTTCTATATAAAAACCCAGGACTGGCCTGAAAAATCTGCAGAAATGGTGCCAAATTTCAAGTTCTATTTAATAACGTCAGTGAACATATAGGTCATTTTTAGCCTAAAATAACGGCAATATTAACGATAAACAAAATTATGAAGAAAATTCATTTTCCCATTCGTTTTGCGAACACAGCGCCATCTCTGATACATAACAGAAACAAAACGGACCAAAATTAACATAGCGTTGTATACTGGTTCCGGTAATGCCAGTAGAAGGCGTTATCGATTAATCTGACATTCAAAACTAAGTCGGGTTAGTTACACCATTTTCCCATAGGTATATTTGTTTGAGGTAACACGATGTTCACCGGGACGGCTTGTTAAATATATTGTGACAATAAACATAGATTCTAATGGCTAACGTATTTTGATATTGTATATTTGACCCTTTTTTAGTGCATACTTGCATGCATATATTGGCATTTTTATAATGCAAATAATCCAATGTCTAGACATGTGCCTTTTATAACACATTTTTTTATGATACCTAATTATTAGAGTATTTTATCTACACTCACAACGTAATGTTTCAAATATAAAATCAAAACAGTAGTTTATGCATAAAAATTGTCATATAATAGGGGTTATTAAAACACGGGTGTGGGCGTGGGATTCGGCTTCGCCTTATGTGATAATAATTTCACGCGAGTGTTGTAATACCTAATTATAAGCCGTTGCATACAGTACTTTACCTTCACTCATACAGTTGAAATACAACAAAAATGGAAACGGCGCATATTTTTCCGTTATGGCGGGCAATTTAGATCCTCATTGCGCATGACTGTGTAGCGCGCGCATCAATAGACAATGACACTACTTTTCTACATAAAGTCAATGAGCCCATACGCGCCAGTAAATCTATCTATACATATAATAAATCTGTAGAAAAGTCATTTTTGTACATTGAAGAAATTGAAACAAAAAATAGCCAGCGTGTGAAAAGATAAGTAACAGAACCCATTTCCATCATTTTTGAAATTTTTGTCTGTTTGTCTGTTTGTCTGTTTGTCTGTTTGTTTGTGCGCACATCACGTAAAATCTACGAATTCAATGCTGACAATGTTTATATACAAAAATTATACGCAACTTGAGGTTTAACTTAGTTTTTGTTTCATCGAAATCGGTTCACTCTATCAAAAGATATGATTAATTTAGTGAGTTCAAGAAGTAAAATATTACGTTACGCAATTAAGTATAGTACTTGCAACGACATCTTAAGACTAAAAATAGAACTAATGTTGATAGTTGAAATCTAAATCCGATAGATGGCGTTGTGCAAATGACGTCATTTTCTGAATCGCGGTGTTAAGATTTTCCGCGCGAGGATGACGTCCACCGTGTTTACTAGGCAAATTGGGTTTCGTTAGGTGTCTTAAAAGTTCTTGCGTGTGTCGTAAAAGTTCTTTGGTTGCTTGGTTTATCGATTTTCTAAATTGGTCGAAAAAAAAGTATTTGCTTATCTTATTGGTTTCGTTTGGTCAACTTTGGTCATTGGTTTGAAGTACGAAGTTAAGATTGTATTTGATTTACTTCGTAGTTTGAATCCAATAGTGCCAATCGTTATACAGTAAGTTAGTGTTGCCAATTCGTTGAGTCACGACCACGAACAGACGATACGTTGTCACACTAGACTGTTCGACGCACCGTTCTTTTAAGTTTGTAGGCTATTCAGTCATAAGTGTTGTTAGTTTTGTTTATTGCTTTAATTTTCCTTGAAAATGCCTCAAAGAAAAAAAACTAACCTTTCGCTGCGTAGCCGAAATGCGAAAAGGATGAGACTTTGTAGGTCTCAGGAATCGGAAGAAGATCGTGAAGCACGGTTATCTGCTAACCGAGAGCACATCGCTCTTTCACGTGAATCGGAAACGTTCACCGAAAGGGAGTCACGTTTAAGTTCACAAAGAACACGGACCGCGACTTTGCGGTCTCAAGAGAGTATCCAGGAACGCGAAGACCGGCTGTCTGCTGATCGGGAGCGCCACTCTCTCTCACGTGAGTCAGAGACATTCACAGAAAGGGAGTCGCGCTTAAGTTCGCAAAGAACTCGGACCGCGACTTTGCGTTCTCAAGAGAATATCCAGGAACGCGAAGTTCGGCTGTCTGCTGATCGGGAGCGCCACTCTCTCTCACGTGAGTCAGAGACATTCACAGAAAGGGAGTCGCGCTTAAGTTCGCAAAGAACTCGGACCGCGACTTTGCGTTCTCAAGAGAATATCCAGGAACGCGAAGTTCGGCTGTCTGCTGATCGGGAGCGCCAGTCTCTCTCACGCGAGTCAGAGACTTTCACAGAAAGGGAGTCGCGCTTAAGTTCGCAAAGAACTCGGACCGCGACTTTGCGTTCTCAAGAGAGTATCGAGGAACGCCAAGCACGTCTGTCATCTGACCGAGAGCGACACGCTCTCTCGCGCGAGTCTGAATCTCTCTCCCAAAGAGAAGAACGATTAGAAATAGCTAGACATAACTATGTAGGTGTACAAAGAAACAATGAAAGTTATCTTGCATCTGAAAGGGAAAGAATAGATGAACTAAGACGAGCAGAAACAGCAGAACAACGTCAATCTCGCCTAGAAATAGAACGAGCTCGATACCATATGAATAGAGAAACAAATAGCGGAGCTGATGAGTCCATGGAAAATGACGATGCAAATATTTTATTACCTTGGGACAATAGGGAAAAATCAGGGTTCACATATTCGTCTAGAATTAATTATGCTGGCTTTACTTTCGTGGGTGACATGAGAGAAATTTGTAATTTTTGTCATGCTTTGAAATGGAGGAAAGAGACAGATGGAATGTGCTGCTCAAATGGAAAAATTGTTCTTCCAAATTTCCAAGATCCACCACACTTACTTATAAGTCTCCTGAATGGCGATCATCCCCAGTCGAACCGTTTTTTGGATAATATTCGTTTATATAACAGTGCTTTCCAAATGACTTCCTTTGGGGCAAAACAAATAACGGAAGGACCGTTCATGCCAACCTTCAAAGTACAAGGTCAAGTTTATCACCTTATTGGATCTTTGCTGCCAGAAAATGAACCCAAATTTCTCCAAATTTATTTTGTATCCGATTACACGCAACAGCTCAATGTTAGAAATCACAATTTTCCCCAGCTCAATGCTGAGCTTTTGGGTCAACTTCAAGAATTGCTGCATCGCGTTAACCAGTACGTTCGTGAATTCAAAGCTGCATTGGAGTCAATTCCACAAGGCAGCAATGATTTCAAAATTGTTATAAGTGCCGATAGACGTCCTGTGGGTGAACACCGTGGAAGACACAATGCACCCGTCGCAGATGAAGTTGCAGTTGTTTTAGTCGACCAGGAGTGTGAGAGACGTGATATCGTGTTGCGTACACGCGACGATCGCCTTCAACGCATTTTGGAAACCCACCGAGCTTACGACGCCCTGCAATATCCACTAATCTATTGTCATGGTGAAGATGGGTACAATTTTGGGCTGTACCAAGTGAACCCTACTACGAGAGTCACTAATTATCAAAAAAAAATATCTGCTCAACAATACTATTCCTACCTTTTACAAATAAGGCAAAACAGTTTCGTATATTTGCAACGATTTCGTGGTTTGTTCAGCCAATTTATTGTGGACATGTACGCAAAAATAGAAACTGAACGTTTAGTGTATATTCGCACTAACCAGCGACGGTTACGCGCTGAAGAATACGTGCACTTGCGGGACGCCATGCAATCAGATAATAACGTCGAAAACTTGGGTCGATTGGTTATTTTGCCATCCAGTTTCACAGGCGGTCCGCGGTATATGCACGAACGAACGCAAGATGCTTTTTGTTACGTCCGTAAATACGGCCGGCCGGACCTTTTTATAACATTTACAACAAATCCAAAGTGGACGGAGATTTGCCAGGCACTTCTCACAGGACAGGCGTCATACGACAGACATGACATTATTGCTAGGATTTTTCATTTAAAACTCAAAGTCTTGATTAATCTACTTACAAAGGAGAAAGTTTTCGGTTCAACTCTTTGTTTTATGTATAGCGTCGAGTGGCAAAAGCGTGGTTTACCCCACGCGCACATTCTTCTGTGGCTGGAAGAAAAAATTCGTCCCGATGCTATAGACAGTGTCATAAGTGCAGAATTTCCGGACTATAATGCAGATCCGATTTTGCATGACATAGTAAAAACACATATGGTTCACGGGCCATGTGGCCTCTTAAACAGGGAATCACCGTGCATGAAAGATGGTCAATGCTCAAAAAAATACCCCAGAGCACTGAAAGAACTAACTATGGCTGGGGAAAATGGGTATCCGCAATACCGGCGAAGATCACCGTCACAAGGTGGTTTCACAGCTACTGTCAGATTCCGTGGACAAGAAATAATTCTAAATAATAGTTGGGTGGTACCGTATTCTCCAGTTTTGTCAAACGCTTTTCAAGCACACATTAATGTTGAAATTTGTAATAGCGTCGAATCTATAAAATATATATGTAAATATGTTAATAAAGGTAGTGATCAAGCCATGATAGCACTAAGAAATAACAACCAATTTGATGAAGTGACAAGGTATCAATCTGGCCGATACATAAGCTCTTCGGAGGCAGTTTGGCGCATTTTGAGTTTCCCTATTCATGAAAGGTATCCGCCAGTCATCCATCTTGACGTGCACCTGGAAGGCGGGCAGCGAGTTTACTTTCAGCCAGAAAATGTGGCAGAAAGAATGAACAACCCAAGACAAACCACCTTGCTCGCATTCTTTCGCCTTTGCGAAAGAGACAATTTCGCTAAGTCTCTGTTGTACAATGAAGTGCCACATTATTATACTTATAACAAGCAGCAAGGTGTTTTTAATCGCAGGAGACGTGGAACTGCTGTAGAAGGCGAGTCCGGCATTTTTAAAGAACACGTGATTGGAAGAGTATACACGGTGCACCCAAATAATGCAGAGTGTTATTATTTACGCCTTCTTCTTCACACAGTGCGAGGACCTACTTCTTTTGCTGAGCTCCGCAAAGTGGACGATATAGAATATCCCACATTTCAAGCTGCTTGCCGCGCACGGCATTTATTAGATGGCGATCAGCATTGGGATGATGCTTTAGCCGAAGCATGCGTCAGTGATAGTCCACATCGTTTGCGCCATTTATTTGCCATTTTGTTGACATTTTGTGGCCTATCGGACGCTGGGCAGTTGTGGCAAAAATATAAAGACGCGTTTGCCGAAGATTTTTTGAGACAGCAAAATATAAATAGTGAAACTTCTGACCAAGTACGTGAAAGCTGCCATAATAGGGCTTTGCTGGCTATACAAGATATAGTTACAAGTATAGGAGGGAACCCCCTCAGTCAATACGGCTTGCCGACACCGACAGTTGGTGGGGAACGAATTAATAGGGAGTATACATCTGAAATAAATTACAACCCCGAAGAGTTAGCAGAAATATTGCGAAATGGCTGTTCAAATTTGACGTCAGAACAACGTCAAATCTTTGATAGAGTATGCTGTAGTGTAGAACATTCATTAGGAGAAATGCTGTTTTTAGATGCACCTGGTGGAACAGGTAAAACTTTCCTCACTAAAGTTATCTTGGCTCAAATAAGGAGCCAAAACAAAATTGCCCTTGCCGTCGCTTCCTCAGGAATAGCTGCCACTTTATTACCAGGAGGAAAAACTGCACATACAACATTTAAAATACCAATCGACTTGGACCGCACAGAAAACCCTGTTTGCAACGTGTCTCGCAATAGTGATAAAGCAAGGGTTTTACGCGATTGCGCCCTTATCGTTTGGGACGAGTGTACGATGGCAAATCGTAAAGCTGTGGAAGCTGTAGATAGAACGTTGCGAGATATAAGACAAAATGACCGACCGATGGGAGGCTTAACGGTGCTATTCTGTGGAGACTTCAGGCAGACACTCCCTATAATACCCAGAGGAACGAGGGCCGATGAAATAGGTGCCTGTTTAAAGAGCTCTATTTTATGGCGTAGTGTCATATTAACTAATTTGAGCTTTAATATGCGAGCATATTTGGGAGGTGACGCAAACGCGCAGGTTTTCTCAAATTTACTACTTCAAATTGGTAACGGCACATACCCGACTCAAGAAGGAGGTAAAGTAACTTTAGTCGAAAGCCTGTGTTCTTCTGTTGCCTCACAGCAGGAACTCATTTCCTCTGTATACGGAGATCCATCAGAGATCTCGAACCATGACGCTGCTTGGCTATGCCAACGAGCTATTTTGGCACCTCGCAACGACCAAGCAGCAGCAATAAATTCTCAAATATTGGTACATGTTTCTGGAGAAAGTAGGGAATATTTATCTATTAACACGGTTTTAGAAGAAGGAGATGCCACCCACTATCCAGTAGAGTTTTTAGACTCTCTAAATACACCAGGTCTTCCAGCACACAAAATTTATTTAAAAGTCGGAGTACCAATCATTCTACTCAGAAATTTAAGCCCACCAAAACTATGCAATGGAACTCGGTTGAGAGTAACAAATCTCCAACGAAATGTCATCGAAGCCGAAATCTTAACAGGTTGCGGCTCCGGTGATGTTGTTTTCATTCCCAGGATACCCATTATCCCCAATAATTTTCCGTTTACTTTCAAACGTGTGCAATTTCCTGTAAGCCTCTGTTACGCTATGACTATTAATAAAGCCCAAGGCCAGACGTTATCCGTTGCGGGTGTAGACCTTACTTTTGATTGTTTTTCACACGGCCAACTCTATGTTTCTCTATCACGTGTTAGCAACCCAAACAACCTTTTTGTATATGCTCCGGGTAATTCCACCGCTAACATAGTATATAGAGAAGCATTAACGTAATCAACTATACCAAAGTCAGGACTCTTATCTAAATCATCAAAAAGGTGATATACTCTTATCTAAACGACGTTGTTTTGCTCTCGACAACCACGCGAACGAAGTCGCGGGCACAGCTAGTTAAAAAGTAAAAGTGTACTATAAAATTAAAATAGTAGATTGTTTACCTAGGGAGCAAACAACTATTTTAAAGGCGAGAGTGTTTTTTTGAATCCTGAGTGCAGCGAAGGATTCAAAGTACGTCACTCGAGCTGAAAATAGTGTTGCTCCCGAGGTGGACACTCTACTTTTTATCACCCTCTATGAGGAAATAAGTAAGTGCAACTTATGAACAAGAACGTTACGTTTATTTATTTACATAAAATTAAATACCATAAGACATAAAACAAAATAATTAGAGGCTTATGTTTATATTTGACATAATATAAACAAAAGCCTCAGCGCGTCTTCTCAAATGAAAGTATTATATTCAAGTTTATCAAAAACTACATCCTGAGACATCGTTTTCTGAGACTATTTCTAATTCCCAAGCTGTTAAGAAATCTACAACTATAACGGATGATACTAATAAAATTGTTACGATGCACTTCCATAACTGTTCAAATATGAACATTAGCCTCTAATTATTTTGTTATTTTGTCTTATGGTTCTTCACATCATCATCACATCATTAGCCACTGCTGGGACACAGGCCTCCTCTCATAGAGGGAGTGGGCTATAACCCACCACGCGAGCCCAGTGCGGATTGGTTATGGTTCTTAATTTTATGTAAATAAATAAACATAACGTCCTTGTTCATAAGTTGCACTTACTTATTTTCTCAAAGAGAGTGATAAAAACTAGAGTGAGAGAGCTACACTGTTTTAAGCTCGAGTGACGTACTTTGAATCCCTCGCTGCACTCAGGATTCTACTTTAGAAACCCTCGCTACGCTCGGGATTCTACTCTAGAATCCTTCGCTCCGATATGGATTCAAAGAAACACTCTGGCTTTTAAAATAGTTGTTTGCTCCCTAGGTAAACAATCTACTATTTTATCACATCTATTCAAAAAGAGTTAGTTTATTCGTCGTAAACAGGGACCAAAATAGCTCATTAATCCCTTAGGGACCAAAATAGATTTGAATTTGGAATGTGCATATTGTTAGTACATGTTCCAGCCAGCAAAGAGATGAATCACAAACCATGCAGGAACAATGTATTGAATATGCGAATGGCTGAAAAACTGCGAGTGCAACAAATTAAAAAAAAAGTAGGTGAAAAATAAACAACGCGCGAAATTAAATGCATTCTGTCTTCGTTCGTAGTTGTTTCAAATTCAGATTTTAGAATTATAAAAAATGAGCGCGTCTTACTCAAGTATCATAAAATTCTCTATTATAATCAAGTTTCTCAAAAACTACATCCTGAGACACGGTTTTCCGAGACTATTTATAATTCCCAAGCTGTAAATAAATCTACAACTGTAACGGATGGTACTAATAAAATTGTTACGATGCACATCCATAATTGCTCAAATATAAGCATTAGCGTCTAATTATTTTATTTTATGTCTTATGGATTTTAATTTTATGTAAATAAATAAACGTATCGTTCTTGTTCATAAGTTGCACTTACTTATTTTCTCATAGAGGGTGATAAAAAGTAGAGTTTCCACCTCGGGAGCAACACTATTTTCAGCTCGAGTGACGTACTTTGAATCCCTCGCTGCACTCAGGATTCTACTTTAGAACCCCTCGCTGCGCTCGGGATTCTATTCTAGAATCCTCCGCTCCACTCTGGATTCAAAAAAACACTCTCGCCTTTAAAATAGTTGTTTGCTCCCTAGGTAAACAATCTACTATTATCATGCAGTTGTTTGAAAATCGAAGGAAAATGTTGCACTGCAATGGTTTTTTAATTTTTTCATCACACTTGCACGTAAACAGTATCAAAACATACAGGTTAACTTGGCCGTAATGCCCCATATAAAACCCTCGGGCTTTTTTGTTTGTCATGAAACCCAAGGGCGGTAAGTAATATTTTTTTAATTTACAGTACAGCACACAGGTCATGCAAGTTCAAGCAAGGAGTTTACACGCAATTGAAAAATTGTCTTAAAATTTTATCTAAACAGGAATTTCTTTGCAATCTCGCTACATGTTACTTAAATACTCAACTAATGTTCTTAATAATCGATTTTAATAGTTATAGTATGAAAACGTCGAAATTATTTAATTCTTTTTACACTCCGTCATGGCTGTATACCTACATAAGTATTTGCCCTTAAAGTTTCTGAACGAAACACTGTATAATCTGTGGTGTGGGCAAAAATTCGCCAAGCGCTTAAAAAAAAGGTTCACGTATTTCGTAATAACAGCTGTGCTGACTTGTGTATTAAAGCTATAATTCATAATTATTACTCGCAAATGTGATGAAAAACATTGTGTGTATCACGGGCGGTACGGGAATTACGAACCTCGACTCAGAAAGCCCTCAGTCTTCGACTTAGGGCTTCTACTAGAGCCTCGATCGTAATTCCTTACATACCGCCCTTAATACACAATGTACTATATTTTACCTATCCACGAGTGTAAAGTACGTGTTTATACATTATTTTTTCATTCTATTTGGAGCATTACGTTGTGAGTGCAGAATGTAACTTTCGTTCTTTAATTGCCAATTTTAAATGATTTCTGCGAACTTTCGTACGTACATACTAATATTAATTGTTAGCAATTTGTCATCCCGTAATTATGTTTTTCTTTGACGGTTTGGTTATTATAATAATGACTTCCGAAATAATAAAAAAACTTGTTTGGAATTCGGTAAGTAACCGACAATATCATAAATTGCTATAATTAAGCACAATATTGTCATAATATCTAATTATTATGTAATAAACATAAAAAAAGGAAATATTTATGTGTTTGACTTTGAAAATATAATCTAAGTAATAAAGAAGTTTTTACAAAATGTATGACAAAATATTTTAGACTGATTTATTCATTTCCTCTATGTATAGGAGCAAAAGTTTTTTTTTAAATTTTCTTTTTATTTTCTTTTCCAAAAAAAAAAAAACGTTCCCCACAATAGGATTTCTCCTATATCGTGGGTGGGTTTACAAACATATAAACTCACATATACAATACCCAGAGATTTGGGGAGGTATTGAAATCAAAAGAAAAAGAACAATTTTTAAGTTTTTAATAATGACAAACTTAACATTTTACGTAATTAATAACCAGGTTAGTACGAGTATTTTCTCTTTCGCAAATAGTTTGTGAATCAAACAGTAGTGGATGGGACTCGTTTTCTTGGTTCGATCTTAATCCTAAAACCGTCGGCTCTCTTCAGGATAATATCAGTTGTCAGTTGGAAATCTTTTTCAGGTACTTCGGATATACATTTGTAGTTCCTCAAAATGGTTGACAAAAGGATTTTCAGTTTCAGAAGTGCGTACTTGCGTCCTGAAAAGTAACATTGACAAGATTTTGAGATGTTGCTAGGTTTTGATCGCGACTTCGTTCGCGTGGAAATAGGAAGTCTGCATAAATACCACGTTAAACTGATGCTTACTATGGAATCTTAGCGTTGTTGTTATATGCATTATATCAACCTGCCTTACTCTTTTTTTTAACTTTTACCCATACTAAGAATTTCTTTCTGTGTCGCGGGTGAGTTTTCAAACATTGAAATACACATACACAAGATACCCAGATCCGGGACCACTTGCTGTAGGCCATACAAATATTTATTCCGATCGCTCAACTACTTCGCCACCCGTGTCGTCATATATTGAAAGCAATTAATAAAAATACCCTAATTGTTTATCCGTATAGTGTCGGACGTAAAGAATCTCACCATCCCATATCTTCCCGTGAGTGTCTTAAGAGGCGACTAAGGGATACACCAGAGAATGGGCAGCAGCGTTCTCTGTGCACTTTAACTATCGATCCAAATATTAATATACCGTGTAATGATATACCGTGTTGTTGGTGCAGCTCTAGCTCTATTAAAAATCTAGAGCTTAAGTTACAACCTTAATGTTGCGACCATACATTTACGTGGTACATTAATATTTCTATTGAAATTACCAAAACTTACTAGTAACTATCATTGTTCTTGTTTGTTCATGCTGTGCTAACTAAAGTTATAAATCTTTAGAACGCCTTACTGCGCCAAAATTGGCTGCTGGTTTGTTTAGATATGGATACTTCAGTCACACACAATGACGCAGTGACTTGACATGACTGCCATGGAAACGGCTGATACGGGACGAATGAGCTCAATCTTCTCAGTATTAACAATTTTGTACTAACCAACACAGCTCCTGGGTCCAGCGCTGAAGGGAATATAGCTATAGTAGTGCCGGTTCTGCATGTTCTCTGGTAAGAAGTTGTCAGGGTTGAAGGTGTCAGGGTCCTTGTAGTGCTTGGGGTGGCGGTGGATGCCGTAGGTGCAAACGACCACGGTAGCTCCAGCAGGGAGGGTGTAGCCGTTGGTTGCTGGTTGACAAAAGACAATGTTGGTTGAGTACATATTTAAAAATATTGAAACTAAAATATTTAGAAAGTCAGAGATCATTAGGCAGATTAGAGGAAGTTTGAAAGCGGCACAAGATACATTAAGTTAAAAGGGAAACGTTTGTCTTGGCTAGCGCATTTAGTGGTGAGGATGACCCATGGGGATAAAAGAACGATGAATTTAAATGTGTATGGAAAAATAGAAAGCGGGAGACCAAGGGAAAGACGGTAAATTATGTGAGGGATATTATCAATGAAAAATAAGTGAATGAAAGCATGTCGTTTGACAGGGGAATTATGGAAAAAAATAACTTGTTGCGCCGAGTGGTGCCTCATCCCATACAAAGAAACCGTGCCGACGTTCTATACTGATTATTTTTTGTACATCGATCGCGTTCGGTTCCGTTCCGTTCCGTTCTACGGATATAGATGGTGAGACCCCGTTCGGTTCCGTTCCATGTCGATAGATAGATATCTATCGCCGTGGAACGGAACCAAAAGCGATCGATTTACAAAAAATAATCGATATAATCAGATGAAAAACGCTACTTAAAGCAGGAATGCAAAAATTATATATCATTTCGTCTTTAACTAGGTAACATCGATGCAGAAATAATGATGTTACACGCTGAGATATTGTTCGAGTTTTCTTTCTCTCCAATAAATTCTTACCAATCTTAGCATCTCTCTTCAACTCCCTCGCAATAATGGGTACTGGTGGATACATCCTGAGGGTTTCCAGGATCACTCGCTCTAGGTACTTCATTTGAAGGGTATCGTTGAAGGTGGCGGGACGGTCGGAATCGCCGAAGATCTCGTACAGCTCATCGTAGACTCGAGTTTGAACGTCTTGGTGGAGTCCAAGTAGGCACATGACGAAACTGGAGGCGGCTGCTGTAGTGTCGTGACCCTGAAATTTTACAGAAGTATGTCTTCGAGTAACTTGATCTTAGGATTTGGAAAGTAAACTATTGTTCATCGTCCTAGCCTTCTTCACATGAAGCGATTGCCTATCTGATCCCCACAACCCAGCAACTTGGTACGATAGATACCTTATGTTAAGACTGGTACTGCGATGCCGGCTTCTGCCTACCCGTAACGATTTACGAATAAAGCATTATTAATTCAATGGTTTAAGAATATAAATTACTATTTCTGTCAATTACAACATCTCTACTGGTTCTAGTTTAATGTTGTTCTTTTGGATTTGTATTCCAATCTATGTAGCTATGTTCGTTTATTGTTTTTGCTTTATCCCATTTTATTTTTTTAAGCAAAGACCTCCCTTTATACCTTCCACCGAATAGTCAGTAAATAAATTGATACATACCTCAAACATAATGGTATCGACTTCTTCTTTGATCTCGTAGTCAGTGATCTGGTTGGTGCCATTTTGAGCAGATTCAAGCATCAAGTCCAATCGTTTATTCTCACCTGAAATATTATTAAAGATCACATTCATAAGGTCACTTTCAAATGGAGTTCATCACAGTTTTTTTTATTGAACATCGAACCGCTTTTAACTGGTTTCGATTTATTTACAAATGGCACTTTTTTATTGCCAATTCAATTTTTATTAGCACAATCGTCATCGAGGTCATTGGACCACTGTAGTTTTCCAGCTTCGATATATCTAATACTGGCTTCTGCCAGCGGCTTCGCTCGCAAGAATGTCGAAAATTATCTCAAGGGACCATATAATCGGGATAAAAATTATTCTGTGTGCTATTCCAGACTATATATATCTCTGTGCCAAATGTCATCCAGGTCCGTTCAGTAGTTTTTGCGTGAAAGTCTAACAAACATACAAACACACTTACTCACAAACTTTCGCCTTTATAATATTAGTGTGCTGTGATGTGCTGCTGAAGTTTTCAATTAGGTACTTACCAATATCATTATCGTCATTGAAATCTAAGTCGTCACGGTAGCCTTTGAAGACGGTATCTGACAGAGTTTTGCCACCGTTCGCTAGAACATTTTCAGTGATGGCGTTCTTGCCTTCCGTCAATTCTTGGATGCTCAGGGGAATGATACCTTTAGCTTTATTTTCCTGGTAAATTTTCTTCTTTATCTTAATAACCTTGAAATAATAATTACATTGCGTTTAATTTTGTGCAAAATAGACTGATTTTCTTTCTTTATTTGGCACCGATTTGTGAAACAATATATTTTAATTATAAGGGCGAACAATTGAAATATTGGATATAGATATTACAGGTATTTCAAATTCAAAGACGAAAATAAAGGTGCGCTATTTGGTACTTTTAGGTTTAATTATATGCAATATATGAATTTTGCTACTTTCGAACTTAGGTGCAGGAAAGAAATAGCGAAATTGCCCACACTATATAATTACCATAAATCGCAAGTGGGCAAATAAATAATTCAGATTGGTACCTTATTAGTAAGTCCGTGAATAATGTCAAGTAGTTTCTGTTGGGTTTTAAATAACGGGTGTATTTTGAACAGGAAATCTAGCCGTAGCCAGAACTTGTAATGCCTCTGATGGATGATGTCACACATTCTGAAAAATACACATAATTTTGTTATTCATCATCATCATCACCAGCCTATTAATGTTCCCACTGCTCGGACACAGGCCTCCTCTCTGTGAAAGAGGGAATGGGCAGTAATCCACCACGTGGGTCCAGTGCGGGTTGGTGGATGTCACATGTCTTCGAATTTTTTATTCTAGGACATGCCGGTTTCCTCACGATGTTTTCTTTCACCGTTTTTAGAGCAGTGGTGATGAAATAATTTACACAAAGTAAAGCGCTGCCTGCCTGGGTTCGAACCCATAACCTACGACAAGCAAATCAGGGCCATTACCACTGGGCCATCACAGCTGCAATTTTGTTATTAAGTAACTTAACCTATTTCAAGGATTTAATACTGGCATGGGGCATTAACATGATTTGTTTATGATTATAATTAAATGATTTCTAATATTGTTTGTACTGTTCCCTATCGTGCAAATAATAAAGAATATTTTTCTATCTAATTAATTTGTTATTTTTCTTTAGTTACTGTTAAAACTGTATTTACATTCTGATCCTGTAAATGTGTTTATTTTTTCTGAATAAACGATTATTGTATTGTATACTAGATGTGCCCGCAGCTTCGCTTTCGTTAACTGCCTACCTTACCCTACCTACCTACCCTACACTGCCCTACCAATTTTTTTTTCTAGTGTCATTCTGCCGCGGAGAATCTTAACACAGCCATTAAAAAAATGACGTCAAATGCACTACGTCATCTATCGCATATGAAGTTCAACTGTCCGAGTATTTGAATTGCGTGTGTTGTGATATTTTACTTCTTGAACACTTTAAATTCATGTATCTTTTGATAGAATGCGTTGCGATGAAACAAAAAATGAGTAATACTGCAAGTTACGCATAAATTTCATGTATAAAAGTTGTCTACATTAGTTCCGTACATTTTACGTGATGCGTGCACAACTAAACAGACAAACAGAAATGGTTATCCTTTGACACGCTGGCTATTTTTTTTGTTGGAAATATTTTCGATGTGCAAGAACGACTGTTCTATACATTTATTATATGATATTGATTGTGTTAGCTTCTAGTAAAAAATTGTAAAGAGAACTTTTCCCCACTTAACTAAGTTACTGATATAACAAAAACAATAATCTTTTTAGAATAAATCATACATTTATAAAAGGAATAATTAGGAAAAGATTCCACTTTATTGACAAAATATTTATGTTTATCTATAAAGAAAGTAATTAAATGTTTAGCAATTATAAAATTTGGTGAGCCAATAATGCTGTTTAGCATTTATATAATTTGGTCGGCATACAAAGATTTTCTAGCAATTAAAAAAATCAGGCAGCAATCCTTGTTCCGTAAATAATTTTGATAATGGTCAAAAATTAAATCATAAATCAAGCAGCTTACAATAACATGAGTTTGCATAATAAACATTCAGTAAAATCCTCAACATCGCAAAATTTCTGTTTGTCTGATTGATTAAATCCTCGCTGCGCTGAGGAGCCAGAAAAAAACCATATTATCATAGACAAGTAAACTATTTTTGCTACTTTTATATGCACCTCAAAATTATTTTTTTTGCTTACAGAGAGTAAGCACAAAAATTATTTTTTTTGCTTACAGAGAGTAAGTAAAAAAAATAATTTTGAGCTTGAGTGCTTACCAAAATTTTATTAAACAGGAGCAGCTCATTGCAGCTTATATAATTAAAATGCTGTACAAAAATAATTACAGCCATCCAGAATGACATAAATTGCTGATTGATTTTGGAATGTTTGCTGGCCATGAGTTGCTGATCAATTAGCTATTTCTGCTCACAGATTATATTTCTCTGCTCACAAAAATACGAATATTATGCTAACCATTTAAATAACACCCTATCTATAATTAGGCCAGCTATTATCCTCAGTATAAAATGAAACACTCAAATACAAGCTAGATTAAAAAAACCTAGTTCGACTTACTTCATCACAGCCATCGCATAATCGTAGCCAGATTTATCTTGAGATTTCCTTGTGATCCCCATAGCAGTTTCTATAAGATGACAATTCATACTTTAATATTTTTTCAACACACTTGCTCATAAAGTGGCTCTTATTTCACCGCAATTAGGCACATAATGACACCTGTTATCAAACTGTGACTTTTTCATTGCTATTATTCACAAGTGAGTTATAGAGTTTTCTTTAATTTATTGGTTGAGTTGCTTTGTTCTTAAAAAAGTTTGGTAACAAAAAAGATCGTGCTCAATAGTACAAATGCAACACATTTCATGCAACTTCGTATTTAAATAGATAATTTCAACTTATACGTGTTTAATAAATAAAACTTTCACTGATATATAAATTTTATTTTTGTTTGTAATATAGAAAACCTGAATTTCCCCATTTTATACGTGGCTAAAACGCTATCCGCGAGAAGCCTTTCTTTAAAAAACTCTTTTTTTTTTAGTCTATGGCCGATCGCTATTGTTAGATGCGCGCGCATAGTAGAACTGATAAATTTTGCCCGCCATTGCAAAAACATATTCACAACTCGTTTTCACTGTTGGAAATGATTTTTTTGTATTATTTTCTTCACAAGTGTGTTGAAAAACGTCGTATGATACATGTGTGTATTGATGATTACCGTCCTCGGGTCTCTTAAGACTCAATTGCGCCTCAGCGGTAATCACCAACATTACACACTTGTACCATAATGTACTATAAAGCCACGCTATCCATGTATATGTTATAATTTAATGTACTCATACAAATAATACAGAAACAAGCAGCAATACAGATCAACAATTACTATAAATGATTTTATATCTGTTAGTTAGTTTGTACAAACACTTTTACATGTCGATTACATTTTTTTAAACTAAATAAGGTCGGCGTTTCCTATCTGACTACTCTGCGAAGATAGACCGAAACAAACTCAGAGGTCACAATCTCTTTTAAAGCCCAGACAAAATTTTGGTTAGATCATGTGAAGACCATGTAGATTTATGGCTGAATTTTATTTATTTATTTATTATATTCTTTATTGTACACCATTAAAAAAATACATACAGAACAAACATTTTCAAGCACCGTATACAATGGGCGGTCTTAACGCACAGGGCAATCTCTTACAGACAACCTTTGGATGGACTGAACGATAGAAGAAGAATTAAGGGCTGTCAGTGTACAATAGATGATAAATAATATAACTTACTTATACATAATAACATAAAATACATACATACATATATAATATAATAAAAAATATTGAATATATGACAGTGAAAGGAAAAGACTAAACATTATAGTAAAAGGTAATACTACCTTTACCATTTTCTTAAACGTTGGCAGTGTTTGAGCGCGTCTTATTTCTATAGGTAATACATTTCACAATCAAACTGCTTGAATCGTAAAAGATTTGTCAAAGAAGGAAGTGGCATGCATACGAACACTCAATTTTAATTTCTCCGATGATCTCAAGGACTTAGAATGGGTGTCACAGAGGAACTGAAAACGTTCTTTAAGATAAAAAGGATTAAAGAGCACATTATAAAGCAAAAAGAGTATGTGGGCATTCCGGATATGGCGAATAGTAAGCCATTTGAGCTTAGTACGAAATTCTGAAACTTGATCATATTTGCTCAAGGCAAATATAAATCTAATACAGTGATTTTGAAGTCGCTCAAGCTTATCCAATTGGTCTTGGGTGATATCAAGATAGCTGGCATCAGCATAATCCAGGATAGGAAGAAGAAGATATTGTGCTATCGCAATATTAGTGGCGATGGGATGAAAATTACGAAGCCGTTTTAGGGAGCCCGCAGAAGCAAACAGTTTACGACTGACTTCCTGCAGTTGTTTGGTCCAGGCAAGAGTTCTGTCGATATAAATCCCCAAGTTCTTCACATTATTAGCTATAGAAATAATGGTGTTGTTGAAAGAAACCAACAACAGTCACCTGAGTCTTCGATGGATTAATCTTCAGCCCAAACTCAGCACTCCAGTCACCTATTCGAGCCAGGTCTATATTAATCGTCTCAATGGCATCAGGTAACTCTCCAAGAAGGGCTTGGGTATAAATCTGGAGATCATCAGCATACAGGTGGTAGAAAAAAGGAAGTCATAGAGTGATAGCATTAATAAAGAGTGCGAAGAGAAGAGGAGATAAAACGCCACCCTGCGGCACACCGGCAGAGGTGTGACACCAAGAAGAGAAAGATTCATCAGTGCAAATACGCTGCCGTCGGCCAAACAGGTAACTATGAAACCAGTCAATTACCGGAGGAGATATGTTAAAAGAGCTTAGGATGCCAAGCAAAATGTCGAAGTCAACGGCATTGAAGGCAATGGTAAAATCAAGCAGAGCAAGTACCGTTAACTTTCCCACTTCCATGCCGGACCTGATATCGTCCGTAATGTGTACAAGTGCTGAGGTAGTGCTGTGACCGTGTCGAAAACCAGATTGGAAAGGATTTAGAAGATTGTGTTTGGTAAGTAACGTGCTGAGTTGGTAGTGGACCAGTTTTTCAAAGACTTTAGATAGGAAAGGAAGAATAGAAATGGGACGATAGTCAGAAAAAGATGCAGGATGAGATTTTTTGGGTAGAGGAATAATTTGGGCATCTTTCCAGGATTGAGGGAAGACACCACTGGAAATAGAGAAATTGAGGATATAAAGGATGACAGGGATAATGTTATCAAGGATGGGGATGATCATCTTACGGCTGACACAGTCACTACCAAAAGCGTTGGATGTAATCGATATAATACTCTTTTTAACATCACAGGCAGTGACTTAAGACAAAAGGGGAATAATCAGGTATCGGAAGATTTGAAAGATAACTAAGCGTAGTAGCTTTAGTAGCCCTATCCAAAATTATGGAATATTGGCCTCTTAATTCACAATTCAAAGATTTTTTGAACGGATTATTTAAAATTGGTGCCATAGATAGGTTTTAAATTTCTAAGGTATTCCACTCGATTGTTTAAATTTGTATACACATTTTGGTGCAATGAAACTGTAGAAACCTAAAAAAAAATACTATAAAACAAATCGTCACTGTTTTTAAGTACCAAATATTCACGAACCGAGTAAACCCTTTTACTTGCAAGTCGCTGCAAACACCATCTATCTATCGCCGTGGAACGGAACCAAACGCGGTCGATTTACAAAAAATAATCAGACGAAAAACGCTACTTACGTCGGCACAGTTTATTTGTATGGGATGAGGCATCTGTATGCTAGTATTATATTATCTGTGCTTTGGCATAATTTTTCATTTCACGCGAGTGAAACGCCTGGCAGAAGCTAGTAAGTGTATAAGTTGCATAATTTATTTATTTAAGTGTAGATGTATAACTTTACAGATTACGCTGAGGTGTTAAACAATAAGAAAAAAAACTATACAAGAATTAGGCTAAATTAAATAAATCGATATACAAATTTAAACTAATTAAAAAAACAAAAACGTGTTTTTGTTTTTTAAGGTAGGATAGGAAGAAGAAGATATTGTGCTATCGCAATATTAGTGGCGATGGGATGAAAATTACGAAGCCGTTTTAGGGAGCCCGCAGAAGCAAACAGTTTACGACTGACTTCCTGCAGTTGTTTGGTCCAGGCAAGAGTTCTGTCGATATAAATCCCCAAGTTCTTCACATTATTAGCTATAGAAATAATGGTGTTGTTGAAAGAAACCAACAACAGTCACCTGAGTCTTCGATGGATTAATCTTCAGCCCAAACTCAGCACTCCAGTCACCTATTCGAGCCAGGTCTATATTAATCGTCTCAATGGCATCAGGTAACTCTCCAAGAAGGGCTTGGGTATAAATCTGGAGATCATCAGCATACAGGTGGTAGAAAAAAGGAAGTCATAGAGTGATAGCATTAATAAAGAGTGCGAAGAGAAGAGGAGATAAAACGCCACCCTGCGGCACACCGGCAGAGGTGTGAAACCAAGAAGAGAAAGATTCATCAGTGCAAATACGCTGCCGTCGGCCAAACAGGTAACTATGAAACCAGTCAATTACCGGAGGAGATATGTTAAAAGAGCTTAGGATGCCAAGCAAAATGTCGAAGTCAACGGCATTGAAGGCAATGGTAAAATCAAGCAGAGCAAGTACCGTTAACTTTCCCACTTCCATGCCGGACCTGATATCGTCCGTAATGTGTACAAGTGCTGAGGTAGTGCTGTGACCGTGTCGAAAACCAGATTGGAAAGGATTTAGAAGATTGTGTTTGGTAAGGAACGTGCTGAGTTGGTAGTGGACCAGTTTTTCAAAGACTTTAGATAGGAAAGGAAGAATAGAAATGGGACGATAGTCAGAAAAAGATGCAGGATGAGATTTTTTGGGTAGAGGAATAATTTGGGCATCTTTCCAGGATTGAGGGAAGACACCACTGGAAATAGAGAAATTGAGGATATAAAGGATGACAGGGATAATGTTATCAAGGATGGGGATGATCATCTTACGGCTGACACAGTCACTACCAAAAGCGTTGGATGTAATCGATATAATACTCTTTTTAACATCACAGGCAGTGACTTAAGACAAAAGGGGAATAATCAGGTATCGGAAGATTTGAAAGATAACTAAGCGTAGTAGCTTTAGTAGCCCTATCCAAAATTATGGAATATTGGCCTCTTAATTCACAATTCAAAGATTTTTTGAACGGATTATTTAAAATTGGTGCCATAGATAGGTTTTAAATTTCTAAGGTATTCCACTCGATTGTTTAAATTTGTATACACATTTTGGTGCAATGAAACTGTAGAAACCTAAAAAAAAATACTATAAAACAAATCGTCACTGTTTTTAAGTACCAAATATTCACGAACCGAGTAAACCCTTTTACTTGCAAGTCGCTGCAAACACCATCTATCTATCGCCGTGGAACGGAACCAAACGCGGTCGATTTACAAAAAATAATCAGACGAAAAACGCTACTTACGTCGGCACAGTTTATTTGTATGGGATGAGGCATCTGTATGCTAGTATTATATTATCTGTGCTTTGGCATAATTTTTCATTTCACGCGAGTGAAACGCCTGGCAGAAGCTAGTAAGTGTATAAGTTGCATAATTTATTTATTTAAGTGTAGATGTATAACTTTACAGATTACGCTGAGGTGTTAAACAATAAGAAAAAAAACTATACAAGAATTAGGCTAAATTAAATAAATCGATATACAAATTTAAACTAATTAAAAAAACAAAAACACGATATAACAAAAAAAAACAGTAAAAAAAATCCAAAAAAAGGAAAGAAAAATAACAGGAAAAACTTACAGATGTACTAATCTAACTTTCATACATCTTCTCACAAAAACTTAAACATTCACGACATGCATTTATCCATCTCCCAGCAAACAGGTCAGCAGGTCCGGTGCTGATGTCAGAAGGGCATTTAGCATTGTGAGCGCCCGAACTAGAGGCGAGTTAGCTCGGGATACCATACGTGCTGAAGGTACGGCTAAAAGCCGGTACCTTCGTGGTCTAAGCTGTTGTTTGGGCACCATAGAAACAAACAGCCTCAACAACTGCGCCACCAGCTCCTGGCAATCAGACTCACCCCGCATAATACGGCAGGCAGAGATGAACAAGAAATACTTACGCCTTACTTCGAGAGAATCCCAATTTAAAACACCAAGTAGAAATTTGGTAGAGTATAGGAAGGGGTAATATCCGACGAGTACTCTCATAAGATTTCCAGATCAGTGCTGCTGATTCGTGTTTACTCCTGACTAAGGCCATGTATACAAGTTTAATGGCATGTGGATTGGTAAACTCGCGCATATTTCGAAGGACAAATCCTAGTCTTCGATATGACTCAGCAGCAAGTGTCCTCATATGCTCATGAAAGGTGAGCTTCGTGTCAAACATAACACCGAGATCCTTTACAGAATTAACGCGGGCTATCAGATCACCGCCTAAAAAGTACTCTTCGTGGCAGTCGATTACGCGTGCGGCTGAAGGTCATAAAGCTGCATTTAGCAAAATTGAAGAGTAACTTATTATCCATGCTCCACTAATAGACCGCGTGATCCTTAGAGTAGTTGAGTGTGCCTTTTAGAATTTTTCCAATCCAAATATTAACTTAAGATCATCAGCGATTTGGCATGTTTGAGGACTTTCTCTAATGATAAATAGTAAGGGTCCCAATATGGCAGCCTGACTTACTCCCGATCGAGTATGATATGTGTGTCATTAGAATTTCTGTTTTCGTATTAGCAGCTTGTTTAAAATTATGCCTGATAAATAGAAATGAGCTTAACTAGTTGGCTGTAAGACCCATTTCCAAGACAGCGGAAAAACCCTAAGTATCGATCCGATCCGAATTTAGATTTATGCCAATAAATAACAAACTATATATTTGATGATTCGAGATGGAGTCGAGTTAACATGATATGAAATAGATATGGCACTAATTTTCTCAGTAATTATGGGAACACATACTATCAACGCCGGAACACCAGTGCAAATCAGTACATCTCTAAATAAACTGAGAAAGATTACAGACCTTCTATACATCATCATTCTGGTCCATAGTCCAATTTATTTGGGGTTGGCGCAACATATTGTCTTCTTCCATACTTACTTCTCTATCATCGTTATCTTCCTGCTAACATAACTTGCTTAACAAGCTTCTTATATTAAAATAGAATAAAAATATCTCGGGAATACTTACCTAATAAGATATCGAAAGTAACTTCACTCATGTGGTCGTGGACGTCGAAAGTCTTGCCGATTTCGGGACGCATCTTCTCCACCACATTTTTGCTGTTCTGGTTGAAGACGTCCACGAAAGACTTCAGGATGTTGATGTGAAATGTTGGCGCGATCATCTTCCTGTGAGATCGCCATTTTGCTCCTGAAAGAGACATAATCAATTGTTTAATACGAGAGAAAGAAAAAGGTACGAGAATGTTTTCCTAGGTCATCATTAGAAAAAGTGTAAATTTAAAAGCATAATGGTTAACTTTGACTCTCACGTAAACTGAGTATGAGCAGAAAATATAGTGTAAGAAGTGTAGTGGCAAGACTCATTTCTTTCATTCAATTAATATTTAAAACATCTTACCTGAACTGATTAAAAGACCCTCGCCAAGCCAAGGTTCGAAGAATTTATAATCTGAAGCTTTGTCAATATGGACGTTGCTGTTCAAGATCACCTCCACATCCTCAGGGTTAGCCAAAAAGATGACCAACTTTGAGCCTAACCAGCCTCGGACCACGTAACCGTACTGATCGCAGATATCCAAAGCAATTTGAATAAATTCTGTAACGAAATAAAAATGTTTAAAGCATAAGTTTCTAATAAACCTAGTACCATACGCATTGTATTACAAATATGAATCAAATACATTTGGGATAAGGAATATTTTGCTGCACAAAAACCCTGTTGTCATTGCTTTAAAACCATGCTGACGCGTACGTATTGTTTTTATAGACGGTACGAATATTTGTAACCTTATATTTTTTCACACTTTTCTCCACACTAGGAATTTCGCATGTATCGTGGGTGCGTTTACAAACATTTAAACTCACATACACGTAATCGAACCCGCGACGCGCATCGCACCAGCCAATCGCTCAACCACTGCGACAATCGTGTCATCTGTTTATATATTATAGGATATAATAGAATCCTGTAAGGTAAAATTGTTTCACTTGCAAACAGACTAAGCCTGTATAGACAACAACATGATCAGAGTTGGGAACTTTAAAATACGTTTGGTTCTGTTCCGCGTTTATTTATCCTCTTACTCACAGAGATTGCTATAAATGAAAGGCTTAAAGCAAAGAGACTTGCACCCAAAGAAAATAAAGTGAATTTTTACTCACGTTCGGGCTTCTTAAAGAGCGCCATCAGCGCGTTTCCGAATAGTGGAAACGCCGCGGGTCCTGGGAGGATGTTCCCCATCCTGTAAAGCCTGGACTGCTGCTGCCATCGGTGGATCAACCAGACACATGTCGCTAGCATCACCATCGGATAGAACACAAGCCTGGTAATATGGGTGTTCTGTTCGACGGTGACGTCCACCACCGACGCCGACGACATTTTGCTACGAACAGAATAAAGAAGAATATTAAAGTGAGGTTTACTTGACGTCAGCATTTCTTGGACGTCAATGGGCTAAAGTCAGCCCCCAAAACGCTCAAACTTCACCAATTCCCAGTGCTGAGAAGAAGAGCCGTAACAAAGCAAACATATCGGGCTGTTTTTAAGAACTTTGTATTATTTAAAATAAGTCTAGACCATTACATAAGAAATGTTTCTGTACAAAGTTTAACCTCGCTAACTAATGGAAATATTTAATTTATTAGTATGTGGCACAGTTTTCGCGTCACCATTTTTTCAAAGTGACGTTCACAAAGTTTTTGCTTTGTAAGCGTTCTTGCTAATTTTGTAATGTTGCAGAAAAATATGTAGTGCCGGTTATTTTAGTAGAACACTAAATAATTGTCTTATATGTTGTAGTTAGAGGATAATAAGCGGTTAAAGTTATTAACTATATTAGTCATTCGGTAGATTTTGGAGACATAAAAAAAAAAAATAAGGTACCTGGGTAGCAAGATATACACAAGAAAGCTAAATTACTTAAATAAATGTTAACACTACAGTCTTATAACTATCACTGAAAAATGTACCTGAAAAGTTCCTCATTTTATTTATAAGCGTCTATTACATGTCGCAGTAATTACGAAATCCTTAGTCTTTTAACAGAAATACTAATTATTTCAGTCAATGCGGGCAAACTTTTCAATTCATAAAAAATAAGTAATTAACAAAGTATAGTTAAGAAACCCATTTTGGTTCACAAGTTAACAAAATATTTCTTCAAAGTTTGTATGTTTGCATGCATTTACTTTAATTAAATTAATTTAAATATTGCATCCCTTTATTTGCAAATCAATCCTACATTTGGATCATCGATTTTTCTACAGTTACTAAAACAATAACAATACAATGTAAAATGAGTGCAGCGAATTAAATATTCATTGTAATCAATTTCGCTCTGGTACACCTTAATTGTACATAAGGTTAAGGGTTACATAAGGAAAGTTTATGAATCATATTTTATTATCTATCTTTGGACAAATCAGCCAATCTCAACTGGGACGATAGTCAACATTCCAAGAAAATTATAGTCCTTGGCCACTCTTATGGTCCAATGGAGTGCAATCTGAACTGCCGGAAAGTGATTAGGTGCAGGACCGACTGCTTTACATGCCTTGACCGACACGGGGGCATCACGTTACTATCGCACAAATTTTAGGCTGCCACTGTTACATTCTTAGTGGAATGAAACTTTTTTACAAAAAGCTAAAATAAAACTGTTCTTAGTTTCATCATCAGCCTATTAATATTCCCACTGCTGGGACACAGACCTCCTCTCTGTGAGAGGGAATGGACCTTTACCACCACGCGGGCCCAGTGCAGGTTGGTGGATGTCACATGTCTTAGATTTTTTGTTTCTAAGACAGGCCGGTTTCCTCACGATGTTTTCCTTCACCGTTTTGAGAGCAGTGGTGATGAAATTACACAAAGTAAAAGGCCTGTCTGGGTTTGTACCCACGACCCACAACTTGTAAGTCGCGGCCGATACCACTGGGCCACCACTTCTCTCTCTGCTGATATTCTTAGTTTAGTTTCTTGGTATTAGACACCGACTTCCAAAAATAATAGTATATCATGCAATTAGTGAAAAAAGGTCGGTTTTAAAGCGAGGGCCATGAATCACGAGCATGTGAAGAGTTCTAACGACCGAATCACGATCGTAGGGAGTGATTCAAGTGTTAGAATCCTGAGCTATGCGAGTGATTCACGGCCCTCGATATAAATCCGTTTCCTTCAAGAGTTGCACACTATACTTTATACCATGCCTACAAGAAAAATAAAGATTTAAGCGAAAATCACAAGACAAGACAAAGATATTTTATTTCAACTAGGCCACCAAGCGGCACTTTTGAACGTTAGAAAGGAGTTTGTATCGAGTATTTTTTGCGCAAGGAGGTATATAGTGTAGAGATGGAGGTCGAATATATTGGGAATGGTATAAAGTTATTTTTTACTTTGTAGTGATTTTATTTGGAAGTTGGTTGTATTATTTTCTTTCACTTTTTAGTTGTGGTACCTAGCGAGCAATTTCTATAGTAAGGTACCTAGAATAAACACAATGTCTCAATGTAACTTATGGAGTTCCACGGTGTGCCTTCTTGAAGAAATGAAATGTTGCAAACAATAAACAGATATGCGATTGCAGCAATCCCGAGAGATTGAAGAGTTCTGTTGTATATCTCTGATGTTCTTCATCAGATCTTCACCAAATGTATATGGGACCACCTCGGGAAAGTACTATTTTAAACAGAAAGAGGCTTTTAAATAAATAAAAACAAACATACAGTCGAACATACCACTGCCCCCTTTTTTGGCAAATCAGATAAAAAAACAACCCACGGCAGACTTCTCCATAAGCCATAATTTTAAAGAAAATTGTTATTAAACGAAAAAAAATGTTATATATAGTTTTTAATATACGTCTTTTCATAAATTACGGCAACGTACGGTATATTACCTAAATAACATGGATTGGCATTGTTTCGAAAACAATTTGTTCGATCAATTCTGGTTTTATAAAGAAAAATTTTCAAATTTGTCGGATCACAGTGACAAAAATAACTACTGATGACCTCTTTATCACAAGTAATATGGCATAAATCTACATAATATATTCTCTTGATTTGTCGCACTTTTTTACTTGATTCTTTTTCCTTGGGATCTACGAAAATCTAATAGTTAGTAAGTAGTCTGTATTTTGCCCAGTCCAAATTGCATGTTTAATTTATTTCAGTACTTCTAGGTTTCCTATTGTCTGTAAATGTTTCAACCTTAATGAACCCGGGATGTTTGTTAGTTTTGATACCGAGACAGACGTTGTAATATTATATTTGATATGAAAGCATTTTTGATGTTAAGGAATATAATTAAATGAATCGCAAAATAGCTAATGCACAGCACTTACCCCCAGTTTCCCAGCTCTAAATTATCGGAGAATTAATGTGACAAATTGTCAAGCATGCGTTATCTGCTGTCATTGGCTGTTGAAAATTCATTCAACCAATCACAGCAGATAACGCGTGCTTGACAATTTGTCACATTAATTCTCCGATAATTTAGAGCTGGGAAACTGGGGGTTAGATAATGCATTTGATAATAAATATCATGCATTTGATAATAATTATCATGATAAGTGACAGGATATACATTTTTAATTTTCTATTTAAATACTAGCGATTAACATACTGTTCCGTTTGCTAGTCCTTGTGAAGTACAAAACAGAGTAACCAGAGAAAGTTAAATTAATATAGAATTCTATTCGATAATGATTTTTGATATATGTATAGTCCGACCATTTTGTGGGCTTGATCTCGGTCTTGTGGTAAATCCCGTATTTATATTTTTGCCTTTTAACAATCATAAACGCTGATGGAATACCACTTTATCTAGAGAGATTTCAGACGTTTCAAGTTTAGAAAGAAAAAACCGGCCAAGTGCGTGTCGGGCCACGCGCATTAATAGGGTTCCAAAGTTGCATAAAAATGCGGACTAAGAAGAGGGTGAACACACGAACATTAAAACGGTTTCAGCGGCACATAACGTCTAAAAACGGGCCCACATAGGAAGATGTTTTTTTAAAATCGAAGTATATGCTCGCGTTTGACCACCAACTCGCCTGATGGTAAGCAATGATGTGATCTACGGTGAAGCACGCTTACCTAGAACCAATTACAACTGTCCATTGCCAGTTAGAGATAAGTTGAACATGAGTATGAGCATCTGGAATAGTGGCCTTAGAGTCATAAGTACAAGATCAATCATTTAATTGCAGTCACATGGTTTTCTTCGTTGTAGCTTCACAAAAACACCGAATAGAGGCGAAGAGGTATTAAATATTTCGGTATTCGTTCCGTAGCTATGAACTTTCAATAAAAGAGGTCATGACCAATCAATACATTGGAATGGAAGACAATGTAATAACAACAATTTGTTCCTACAAGCTACATGCATATTATACGCTACTTAACTTACATGAATCTGTAATAACAACCTACCTGTAATCTGATAAAGTTACACTGAAAAAAATATTGGACCTTGCGAACTTTTCATTATTAGCAACAACAAAACAGTTTTGCTATTTTTCCCAGTGCACCAAATAGTACATTGCGATACAAGAATGGTAAGTAGGTTATTACAAACGAGCTGTCTTTGACGAGCCAAGTGGAGGGATTTTAGTTGCAATAACTTACCCGTGTATCACACGACGATTTTCAATACATTTGTGGGAAATAGTAAAAACAAATCAAAGAATTAAATATGTTTATTTCAACATACATAGGTAAAGAGAAAAATAAAAAAAAAAAACCTGAAAATTGAGAGTAATATTCAAGCAATTAGTAAAATTCAGTGAAATTTGCGCCAGTTATGCCAAAAATCAATATAACCTGAAAACAAACAAATACGTAGGTCAGGTAAATATTGTACATAAGTAAATGCCGTCCATAGAGTTGTTTGATTTACACATTGAGGTAATAATGTACTAGTAGAACATATTATCTCAATGGATTTATAGAGCAAATTATACTGTATAAAAATTGGTGAAACAAACCTTTGTTAACAAATATTTATCGTCTGGCGCTTCATTTAGGTATTTCTCCACGTCATCGGCTGTCAATACTTTTGATTTTTTGCTTCTAAAACCATCAGACTGCCGTTTCATGAAAGCTGATAATTTTAGGTACAACTTCGGAGATCTTTGTCATTTTATAGTTTTTAACATGGAATGAATTGACCACAATGTAGATGGTTTATATTTGCCACTCGATTCATGAAAATAAGCTAACAAAACATGTTCTGAAAATGACTTAGTTTTCTTTTGTTTTTCCATAAAATAAAATTATCGTAAGACACTTTTTCACGACGCGACACACGACACCGCAAAATGTAGTCACGATTCAAAGTTGCATATATTTGTATGGACCGTTTGTTCATCGCACGACACCGCACCACACGCGACATTTTGACGATTTGCAAACGGTTTTTCGAATATGTCGTTGATGCCGCTATGTGGACGCGTTTTTTTTTGCAGTGACGATTTAGCGGTTTTTATTTTTCGTCTGCAATGTGTCGTGTGTTAAAAATCGTTACCGAAAAGCTTGTCGTGCGGTTCCTCGTGAACAAACGGTGTTAGTCACCACATATCTTTTTCGAGATTTTGTGGGCAAAATTTCATCTCTTATTATTTTAAAATTATATTTCATTTATTTTTACAACTTAAACAGTCTATACAGCCTTTTCGATTTTTGACAAATGTTGATGTGAAAGTGGAAATAATTAAATTAAAACTGGTAATTAAATATAATAAACAACCATATACAAGACTTTTGAGAATTCAATGCTAAGACGCACGGACTCATTCATTTTTCCTCGTATAAAATCTATCCCATTTTATTATATGTGTGAAAACTCTAACTCTATTTAAAACCAAACTGCAAAAGTAATGATCGAAAATAGTCTTTGTATCACAAAAAAGGTGCATTAGGTCAATGTTCAGACTCCACAGATTAGACTCTTGTAAGCAATGATATTCAAATAAACAGATATGTTATGAGCGCGCGCATTGTGAAGACTCAAATAGGTCACAATTGTGACCTCTAGTCTTTAGTTTATGTCACGCATGACGAAGAGCAATAGGCTTTGTTGAAACAAAAACAAAATAAAAAAATGTCGTCGTGCGTATTTAGAAATCGTACCAATTATGATACCAAAGTACATTAAACAGAAGGGATCTCATACCATATGTAAGTACGCAATACGCCTCAATTTACTAATTTATTTCATCTTTTTTCCTAATATTCTGATATTTGGAAGTTAGAAAAAGATAACAACATAGGTGGTCAGAATAATGTTTGTTAACATTCACACGCAAGTGACAAACACTAGCTGTCTCTTTTTTTCTTGTTGGTTTTATCAAACCATCCCTTTCGACTTGTAGTGAAATGTCAGATGAATGAAAAGTGTGTGTGCGGAACACTTTTTTCAATTGTTTTGTGAGTGTATAACGTATCTGTTTATTTGAATATCATTGCTTGTAAGCCATTGTTTATCAAATACAAATTATTGGCAATTCCTAGGTTATATATTTCTGAGGTAGCTGTATTTGTTAAGACCAATCCAGACCTGTTTACCAGAATATCATTTTATAGCAAACGAACTCGACCACAAAACAATAACTTGTGCGTAAAAAGGTCCCACACAGCATTGATGTAAAAGAGTGTTTTTTGCATGGCATCAATCATATACAACCACATACCTATATCAATTAGAGTTAAACATAAACCTATTTAAGAAAAGGCTTAAATCTTTACTGTTTTATGAAGCATATTACAGCATTTCGGAAATTTTGCCCATACTTTGTAATTGACCTGTTATGTTATTACAAAAAGGCAAATTTCTTTCTTTTTATTAACATTGCACGTGAAATTTTTGTATTATTTAAATTTTTCGTAATTAACATTTTTTTTTTTTTATTGACATTATTTTATGTTTTTCCTTTTGACATTTTGTAATATATACAAGAAAAAATATGTTTTTTGTTTATTATTGTTTTTCAAGAATCAATTACAATCCCTTAATGTAATTATTATATCAATTTTAATAACAATGTAGTCCATGAATATTTGTACGCCGTCTGGCATAACATAGCGCGCTTGTAATTTTTGTAACAACTATTTTATTGTACATATGTTACCAAAGGAATAAATGAATTATTAATTATTATGAATGATCGAGCTCGTATAAAAAGTCACGACCGCGCAACAGAAAGATGCCTATGCAAAAGTGTTAAATTTTGCACTACCTTGTCTATTATGTAACACATTGCCTAAGAAATTCGTTACAAAATATGAACATTTAGACACAAGATTATAAAATAAAATAAAAAATACATAATATTAGTTACGAATTGATGTTTGTTGAAGTTTTGATTAATGTTATCAAAACTTCAACAAACATCAGTTATATTATACTATCTGACCCCCGCGGCTTCGCTCCCGTCAAAATTATAGCTATGTTACTCGGGAACAATGTAGCTTGCCGTAGGTGCAAGAATTTTTAAAATCGGTCCAGTAGTTTCGGAGCCTATTCGGTACAAACAAACAAACAAAAAAATCTTTTCTCTTTATTATATTGGTATAGATTATATTATATGTAACTACAACGTAATTATTTTTCTTTTTGGCGGGCAAGTACGAGTGAAACAATTTGCAATTTAATGAAAAAAAAATACGTAACTGAATAGGCTACTGCTGGTAGACGCATTCTGCCGCTACGCCCGCGCTTTTTCCACCGCCTCATCTGGCAGAATGATACTGAACCTGTTACCTCTCGAAAAAGCACGCGTTGATTGTGTATATATAGTCTGTGGTTTTTAGTCAAAACGAAATACTAAAATGTTTCTATTAAATTGTTGTTTAGTTGGAACTTATTTGCATTTAATTAAGTAAGCTCATCAGGTAGTAGAAAAATAATAGTTCGTGTCTCGCATAAAAAGGCTTAATTTTAACACTCGCATGTAGCTTTCGAATTTAGGAAAAAAATACTATTGGAATCTTTTCGAAATAGTCCAATAATTTTTGGCAATACCTAAATGATCACCACATAGAGGTAGTATTGGACACATAACTCTTTAAACAGGCTTTTGTCTTTTAACATTAGAAACCGTATGCGTATGCCCATGTAATGATCGCATGATTCAAGATGAACCAAACATCTGCCTGGTTTTCCGAATACCGCTTAGGTATCAGACAGTATTTTCCTTTTTTTGCGAGAAGTAACGTCTGTACTAGTGGATCACGGACGAACATGTGCTTGAGATCTTTGGATCAGAAACAAGTGAGGGACAGGACATCAGTGCCCTAATTGTGTAATTTTTGATAGTTCCTGCGCGATAATATCAGTAATTCCTTCATATATTTAAAAATCTATCTACTCGACAACTTAGATTACGAATGCACATTGATGAATAATTGTCAAAAGGAAAGGGTACTCGCATGCTTTGGGCTTTCAAAAAAAAATTGCGTAATTAGGGTGCAGAGATCGTAGTAATGTACCTATAGATCAAAATCTGTGTCCGGACCTCTATTAAAGATAAAAACCGGCCAAGTGCGTGTCGGGTCACGCGCATTAATAGGGTGCCGAAGTTGCATAATAATGCGGACTAAGAAGAGGGAATTGTTGTTGTTACATGAACATTAAAACGGTTTCAGTGCCACACAACATCTAAAAACGGGCCCACGTAGGATGATGTGTTTTTTTTAATCTCGCGGTCGCGTTTGACCACTCTCTCACCTGATGATAAGCAATGATGTGGTCTACGGGAAATCACGATGGTCTAGAAGTAACCTATTCACTCTTGACTTAAACTAAAGAAGGACTAAGTGGTAACTGAAGAACGAGTTATAAAATCCAACTTCGCAACTGAAGTTAGAAAAATATTATCAATTTGAGTAACACCGCGGGTGCGCATTGCGAAAGGAGCCGATACGAGCGCGGGTTAGAGCCACGAGGGATGGTATGGTTCGTGCCTGGATCCTTGCGTGCACGCTCCTTGTTTATGTTCTCTTTCCGAATTTAAAAAAATTCGTATGTTCACCTCTAATCTGCGGTATTCACTATTTCGTTCTGGAAAGTTTTACGCTATTTCATTAGTGATGTAGTCGGGTTGAATATTGAATTTATAGATGGATATCGACAATACAAAAATAAGTAATTTGCTTGGCAATCGAATCTCATTTGACATTAGATTACAAAACGTCGAAAATACATCGTCGTAAATTTTCAATGGCATTTGTACAAAATTTTTACTGTTCCAAGTACATTTTATAAGTTGGTCGACAATTACTCGTAATATAAGTTTTTAAGCTGACATGGTTGGGATATTTACCATGTATATTTTGTTTTTGGTTGAGAGCTCGATATTATATATATCAGTACTCGTGATCATGGCGCTTGTAAAGGTGCCGAAATATCGAGCCCTTAACCAAAAACAAAATATACATGGTGAATAGCCCGAAACAAATGTTAATTCTATTACTCGTAAACTTGTAAAGCCTACTTATCTGTGATAGTTTTCCTTTTAATTTCGTTATATTTACTACTTCCGTGAATTATTACACACAGCCAACTGCAACCATTTCGCTGGTAGGAAGGGGGGGGGGGGCACTTTGAATCTAACAAAAATTTGCAATTTAAAGTTTTTACGCAAACGGATCTCTGAATCGAAAAATGGTTTTAAAACCCAAATATTTTTGAATGGCTTATCCAACGATACCCCATAACCCCACACCATGGGATAGACGAGGAAAAAAAACATCTCCACTTTACGTCTATAGGAGGAAATACAAAAAAAAAACCTGATTTTATTTTACCACTTTGTCGGAATTATTCTGTATATCCATGCCAAATTATAGCTTTCTAGTGCTTAGATTCTCTGAGCTAAGCTGCGGACGGACAGACTGATAGAGCGAAACTATAAGGGTTCTTTGTTGACTTCGGAAACCAAAAAACCGGCCAAGTGCGTGTCGGGCCACGCGCAGTACTAGGGTTCCGAAGTTGCATAATAATGCGGACTAAGAAGAGGATGTCGTTGTTGTTTCATGAACATTAAAACGGTTTCAGCGGCACACAGCTTCAAAAACGGGCCCACATAGGATGATGTTTTTTAAATTTATATGCGGGCATGTATCCCGGAATTGGATTTTTTCGTAATTCCGGAATGCCGTAACAATTTTTCTGATATTTCAATTCCGGAATTGGAAGGAACAATTCTGAAATTCATCAATTTTTGATTATTATTTATGAAAATATGTTAAGACTTGAAGGAGACTATGTGGTATGAAATATACGTGACACGACCACTGCTGGATATAGGCCTCCCCCAAGCGTTGCCAGATTGACCGGTCCCGTGCGTCCCGCATCCAGCGGGTCCCCGCAACTTTCACCATGTCGTCGGTCCACCTGGTGGGAGGCCTTCTAACGCAACGTCTCCCGGTTCGCGGTCGCCAATCCAGAACTTTTCTGCCCCATGGGCTATCCGTTCTGCGAGCAATGTGCCCTGCCCACTACCACTTAAGTTTGGCAATTCTTCGGGCTATGTCGGTCACACTGGTTATCTTGCGGATCTCTACATTTCTCATTCGATCACGCAAGGAAACTCCGAGCATGGCCCTCTCCATTGCCTTTTGGGTGACTGCAAGCTTTGCCATAGGTCATAACTGGCAACACACTCGTCTTAGACTTTCGTCTTGAGACATTGTGGTACTGTGGCAGGTGATACATACTACGATTCAAATATCGTGTATTTTTATTCATATTATTAATGTTTAATTCTATTGAGTGATAAATCGGGTCCCGCAACAATTTACTCAGACGCCTAACATCAACCAACTACTACTGGCCTAGCACTCTGCTTCTCGGCTGGTGAATATGCATGTCCAGTGTGGCAAAGTTTCGCCCACGCCAATGAAATAGATGTTGCTCTTTACGACACCTACCAACCCCGGTCAGCGCACTATACCCCACAGCCGGGATGGCTATGGGGTATAGTGCGCCTCCACACGTCCGAAGTGAAGTTGCGGGTGCAGTTAAGAAACAAAAGGAGGAGAGTGACACCAGACACCCACTATTCGGTGCACAACTACCGACGACGCAACGGCTAAAAAGCAGACACAGCTTCCTGAAAACGGTGGATCGTGTCAGGAGACCCAGCCGATGCCCGCAGCAGACTGTGGCAGAATACTTTTCCCCCAACAACACATTATTTACCTCCAAGCGAGCATCTTCCCGCAGAATCTAACCTTCCATGGTCTACATGGCAGTCCCTGAGCCACCTCAATTAACTTAATAATAACGATTACTAAGTTATTTTTTCTTTGTCTCAGCTTGTCTTTCGGCAAAGGCCTCCTCCAAGGACCTCTACTCAAGTCTGTGCCTCGCTAACCGTATCCATTCTGGACCTGCTACTTTCATGAGATCGTATTCCTATCGCTTTACCTGTCTTCCCCTACTTCTTTTATTTCCTTTCGGGTACCATTCTATATTTATTCTTGTCAATTTTTACACAAAGTACAGATAGAAAAGATAAAAGGAAAAACCAAAATTTAAAAAAGATCATGTTGCATGGAAAATATTGAATTGGCGTTGGACCGGACATACGTTAAGAGAAAATAAAGAAAAGTGGACAAGAATAATTTGGAGATAAGAACGTGTTAAACCCCACTTTAATGCCAAAGTTTGACCGGTTTTCACGATAATGTTTGATTAATAGTCAAGTTCAAAATTCTTATTAGCCTATTTCTTCACTACTAAAAATGGGCATCGTACGAAACTAACTCGAATCAATTCGAAATATCTTTTCACAAAAATAACGTGACCCTTGTTAATTTATGCGTCGTTACTCGGGTTGGAACGAGTTTACTCGTAGATCACTTGCTTTTGTACAACGATCAGGCGCAAGTGCAGAAAAATAATAGTTTCTCATACGCTTTTGGTTTTTGCGATATAAGCGTTATGTAGCTAACCTTAACCTTTTTAAAAGTTCTAACGCAGACGTTGAGTAATTTCATTTCAATTACGACAGCTAGGGACTGGGTTTCAAACTCGAGGTGAGTTGGCAAGACAAGTTCAGCACAACAGTGTAGATTTGTTGTAACAAACATTTGACATATTTAATGAGTTTTCTTTTGTTTAATTGCCAATTTAGGGGAAGAATAGACAAAGTTCGACAGCTCGTCTCACCGCGTTGTCGTCTCTACATGACACCGAAAGAATAAGCACATTTCGACGGCTCGCCTCACTGCGCTGTCGTCTCTACATGACACTGGCAAAATAGTCGGCATCGGCTCAGTTGCCAACGAAGAAAAATAAAGCTGTAACTTCAGTATATTCAGGTGACCAAGTCTGCCAGACTCTGAAGTAGGTAATAGGCAATTATATTCTGATATGAGTACTAGTGCCGCATATGTAGACAAAATTAAAATTTCGTTGTGCCACGTATAGATCTGCAGGGTAAATGGGAAGTACCAGCGGTCTCATAGACCGCTGGTACTCATTTTACAATAAGAGTATAAGTAGTAATAAGTTTTGTTACAGGAAACTAAAAAACATTGAATCTTAATTAAATAGGTAGGTGTTTGTTTTAATATTTTCTCTCCTTTTCACTTACATCATTTAAATTGCAATAACACCATTCATGATTTTATTAGTTGTTAGGAGTTGGATTAAAAATATTTAATGAACATTATTGCATTAAAAACTAGCTACTAACTTACAGCCAGACTAATGTATGATCAACATAGAACAATGGTTAATTAAACGATATATCATCGCATATAATTATGTAGATAAATACATGAAGTGTATGATTAACTTCTTAAATAATAAATAATATACTAAATAAATAAAACTTATCACAATAAATAATAGTTTAATGTCAAAATGGTTGTCTAATATCGAATCTTAGCACTTCTAATCCAACACCAATAATTCGCTGCCTTTATGCTAAAGTGCCACAAAACGAAAATAAGTTTTTTTTCAGGCGAGCTAAATCAAAATTTTCATTTAATTTTTGTTTGTTTTTTTGCACTCTTACTTTCAATGCTTTTGTGTCTTCTATCTTGTCGTATATCCTTCAATGCGTATTTTAATTGCCTACCTTTTGTTTATTTTAGCTTTGTGGTAACTATGACCCAAATACAACTAGCAACACATAACGCTTTAGCATATAAACTATTTCTCACAAGTACATTCATATTTTGAATAAAAGGCCACAAGAAGAAAAACTAAATGTGTTTTATTTACATTTTTTATCACAACCTTGTTGAATAAAGAAAAAAAAAATTACGTTAGAAACTTAACTTTTTATGACAAAAATTGTGTTTTTAAATACTTGTAAAACCTCAACAGGCAAACATTCACACAAAATTATAGTTAACACAATATGCTTCTCAAGCAAATGTAATTATAAATGAAACCCTTCGTACTAGTAACTAACAAGAGATCAATGATTTCACTTAAGATATGTTTTTTTATAGGTGGTTCCTAAGTAATTACAAAAAAACAGTTTAAAATATTACTACTCTTGTATTTTCAGTCTGCGTCAAAGGTATGTATTAAGTTTAAAGATTAGAATAAAAAACCACTTTGGTTAAAGTACGCTATTACAACCTCATGATCTCATTTTCATTGAGACAACACCCCTCCGATTCCAGTATTGCTGGCATCTATGTCTACTATGAACTCATGTTCATTGTCAGGAACGCCTAGGATGGATGCTTTGCACAGAAATGATCATTCAACTTGTGCAATGCGACGTCACAGCTTGCATTCCAGCAGAACTGTATCTTATCTTCAGTTATCTCATGTAGATGTCGAGCAATGTCAGCAAATTTCTTCGCAAACCGTCGACAGTAGGAGCACAAAACCGAGAAATGCCTTAACTTGCAGGTTGTCT
Source organism: Orthosia cruda (assembly GCA_964057195.1). Taxonomy (NCBI): domain Eukaryota; kingdom Metazoa; phylum Arthropoda; class Insecta; order Lepidoptera; family Noctuidae; genus Orthosia; species Orthosia cruda. Next base: position 13,209,859 of record OZ059838.1, read on the forward strand.
CTGGGACTGGCCAATCCTGCGTGATGACAACGATCTTATCCGGGTTCATTTTATTACCTTCTAGTTGAATTGCCACCTGAACAACGCGTTGTATCTTCTACAGCACTTGTTCCAGATTGCGGATCTTCAAAGGTGCATCCCACGACAATAACACCGTCCAAGTAGACTAGGCAGGCGTCCCCAATTAGTCTAGTAAATACCCGCTCAATCCTCCCAAACCAAACTTACAAATCCTTTGCCTGTAGAGAATGCTGTCTTACCCTTATCTCGAGGGTCTATATCGACCTACCACTTACCAGTAGCCACTTTTGAGATCCAAGGTAAAAACTACTTCATTCCCGTTAGTGTAACCAGCGTGTCGTCAATCTTGGGTAATGAATAACTGTCTTTAATGGCCGATGTTTTACATAGAACCCCATGCTGCCAGCTTTCTTCTTCAGCAACACTACTGGTTAACACCATGGACTGCAGGAAGGCTTAATTGCGCCGTCCTTCACACGTCTTGGTCGCTGGCAGACTGGTACCTCATTTTCTGTATTAATTATGTATTGAACTAACGCAGTCTTCCCTATGTCAGCTTAATTTGTCAAGTAAAATAATAAGAAATGACTTAAGTAGTTACAATACTAATAAAGCGAGTAGTCCAATGCCGCTTAATTCAGGACCGTTACAAACCTCGTTCATTTAAATTGTAAAAGTTGTAGAAATTGGTGCTTAATAAGCACCAATTTCTACAACTTTTACAAACGAGGGTATTCTGGCAGAACAGAATAAGACCAAAATTAAAAAAAAAATGTTACAAACATAGGCATACTGCGTTTTTTCTGCTTTCTTTATGTAGCAAATCCGTATAACTGCGGAAGACTTACTGCGGTTTTTTTGTCTGTGTAAAGCAGTTAACTAACATTTTTTACTTCAAACTTATAAGCAAAAAGTGATATAATCTCATAATAAACAACATGAATAATAAAATACAGTGATAACCAAATAAAAGCATTTATTCTCTTTACTCATAAAACTACTGTAATCATTTTAATTTATATTTAGAGGCAAATCACTACATTGGATTTTATTTGGTTCTCACTGTAAATACAAAAATACTTCTTTCGTTTTATTGACAGGCAAAACAGAATAAGTGAGTTTATTATGTTTTGCGTGTTACATGTAATGAAATTTTGATGCTCCACTTCAATAGCAAAAGCAGATAAGGCTTACTTAGTCGGTTCTGCTTGCTAACGTTTTTAGTCTCCATCATCGCGAGATTTTTATTTAAATACTCGGTTACATACTGTGAGCTTGCGTAAAACAAAAGTGTATGTGATAATGTCATCCAGAGGAAAGAAGATTGTGTCTTTGGTATTCAATAATAGTGCAACACAAGGTATTTATATTCTTACTACGTAATTTTGAGGTTATAATTTTGCTTCATTCAAAACAAAAGATTTAAGTAAATAGACCCTCGCTGGGGTCAGCGGGACCGACAGCCTGAAACCGGGACTGTTTCGCCCAAAACGGGACTTATGGTCACGTTAGGTATGGAGGAAAGCGACGTCCCCCTTCGGTGAAAAGTGGACGGTTACTCTATGCTACCCGTGACTGCCTCGGCCAACTGCTGCTTGATATTACTCAAAACTTAAAGACACTTAACTTACCCGTGAATGCATTTTTATCCCTTTTACAATACTATAATCTTCCCCTTGCTATGCTTCTGCCCTCTCTTAAGAAGAAAAATGTCTAGGTATCTGCAGTCAGTGAGTGATATTATTATTTTTCCAGGTCGTCAACCAGTACCAAGAGTTTCGCGAGATGAATATGTCGGCAATGTAATCGAGATGGTAATGAAAAGCTTGTTTGGCGATATATCTGATAACGAAAATCCAAAATATTTACTCTCCTGCAGCCACCACATGGATCAAGATGGTGATTTAATTACTATTCAAGATTTACTTGAACAAGAGCCCGCTAATGATGGAGCCCCTAGAGATTTTCTGAAAGATTACCTACAGCCCAATAATGATGGAGTTGATGATTTATTAGACCAAAATAATTTGATTCAATTGCTACGGGAAGAAAACAAAAAGAGTCGGCTGATATTGCTAATTCTATATAAGAGAAAAAAGAAAGAAAAGATGTGGAAATAAGTTAAACCACTTAAAAGGTGGAGAAAATCGAATCCTGGATGTTGGGCAGTAAACGTAGCTAAAAAAGGCGAACTTATGGTTTACCTTACACGTCTCGCTCTAAGGATCGCCAGCAAAGTTTCCAAAGGACATTAACTGTTCAGAATGTAAGTTTAAATGTTCCGATAACTTTGACGAGTATGCTAGAAATGAAATAATATGTCGCCATTACTGGCTTGATTTCGTGGGTAGAAAAAATTAAATTCTTTCTCATGTATTTGTAGAGCGTCCTGAGCGAGTTGTTGCTGTGAAAAATAAACTTGAGCAAAAAAACTTCCACAAAAAATGCAACTTTACAAAGGATGACTTAAAAAAGCAAGTCTGCCAAAAGTTTTTATACGAATACTCTTAATATTGACCATCTGTCGTCTTTGACGCTGTAATAAACGCAGTAGTTCTGGTATTTTTAATACTGTTGATAATAGAGGAAAACATGAGCAAGCAAACAAAACTAAGCCAGAGATCATGGAAGGGATTTGTCGCCACAGAATCATTTCCATGTAAGAAATATCACTATATAAGAAAAGATACAAACAGAATGTTTTTAGGCGCAGATCTTAATATAAGAAAAATTGTAAATTATACAAAGAGTTCAGCCAAGAAAAAAACCAAGGAACAGCTAATGAGCTCATTTATCGAGGAATCGGCGGAATTGGAGCCTTGGTATACGAGTTTGAAGATGGTGAATAGTATTTCTGAAGATGTTGAAGAGGAGAATGTCTTGCGAGGAAGATGTGTAGTTTTATGCATTCTTGGTTTCTTTTGTTATTTTTCTATTTCAATTATCATTGTGCCTACGCGATAAAGCTGTTTAAACTGATTAAAGCATAATAATTATGAATATATTACTTATATGTTTTAAAAATACAGTAATCTTCAAAACATTTTCAGGTAAAAACGGATAACTTTGAATAATTATGTATATTGCCGTCTTAAATACAAGATTATTTCAGTTATTTCATCATGAACTATGTCACTGTCGTACAATGCTCCCTTATTAGTATATCAGGTATTAATACTTTGTGTTATTAGGGATGTACAGCTTATTTACGAATTTCTGGTAAAACGAAATAACTGCACTACCTTAACGCGTAGTTATCCTTTTTTCTTTATTTTAGTGAAAATTTTTATGTAAATTAATGTATCAAAAACTTCTTTGATAACATATCTAAATACAAGTACTGATATCATGTTGATAATATGTTTCAACATTAAACTATGATCACTCAAAAACTTAAAGTGCTTTTTCTCATTATTATATATTGTGCACTTATCCAGTTCTGCCAGAATACCCTCGATTATTAGTATGGTTACTAAAAATATAGAGAGTAGATAATGTTAATGTGTTATTTTATTACACATTATAACAATTGAATTATACATCACTAAGCATTCCTTTATAAAACAGCAATCCCAAATTGTATCAAAGCCAGTTTTATCTTAAAAGAAAATATCACAAGCACAAAAATGCTTTTTGTTTTAACGTAACAGACGTTCTACAGAAAAATTCTTAAGCTTATAACAATAATAACATATTAGGAATTTTTTACTGCTAAACGGACACTTTCCAAAACATGGCACCTTTGTCTTAAAAATAATTGTGTACTTACTTGATTTTTTGTAAGCGATACGTACGTATGTATGGTTGAAAAGATGGGATATAAGGCATTTTCTTTGGTAGATTAGGCGACGGTTGTGGGGACCCTTTGTCTGGGCTCAATCTTCAGCCTGAAGCCATCAGTCCTCTTGAGGATGATGTCAGTCTGGAGTTTTAACTGGTCTTCAGTCACATCGGAGGTCACTTTGTAGTTACGGAAGACCGTGGTGAGGAGGATAATAAGACGAAGAACTATTTTTAAGTTTTTATTAACAGACAGATTTATAACTGGGCTGCGGCGATATAATGACAAACTTAACATATTACATAACTAGCGGACGCCTCGCGGTTTTACTCGCGTTGTTCCCGTTCCCGTGGGAATACAGAGCTAAAAAGTAGAAAGTAGCTTATGTCACCCGGGGATAGTGTAGCCCAACAGTGAAATAATTTTGAAATAGGTCCAGTAGTTTTTAAGTTTAACGTTAAAAACAAAAATATAAAAATACAAATTTTGCCTCTTTATAATATATCTGTAGATTAATGATCAGGTTAATATTTTTCTCTTTCGCAAAAGTTTGAGACCGAGTCTAAGTCACATGTTGCCCTATCTGTTTTAATGTAGACTTAATGCTAACGATTTCTTAATTAGCAAGCTAATAGTAAGGGCCGGTTCCTGAATTGAGTATTTTAATTTAATGCCAGAGTTTGTCTGGTTTTCAGATTGAAGTAGACCTAATTAAGCTCTCCTTCAAATTCTTAATTCAGAAAGCGGAGGTAAGATTTCTTTGAAATGATTGGGTGAATCAATCAGCAGGATGGGACTCGTTTTCTTGGTTCGATCTTAATCCTAAAACCGTCGGATCTCTTCAGGATGATATCAGTTGTCAGTTGGAAATCTTTTTCAGGTACTTCGGATATACATTTGTAGTTCCTCAAGATGGTTGACAAAAGGATTTTCAGTTTCAGAAGTGCATACTTGCGTCCTGAAAAGAAACGTTGAGAAGATTTTGAGATGATACTAGCTTTTGCTCGCGGCTTCGTTCGCGTGAAAATAGGAAGTCTGCATACCACCTTAAACTGATGCATACTATGGAAACTTAGTGTTGTTGGTGACACGTTGTCGAAACAAATTACGTGACATATATTGTATCAACCTGACGTAGTTTCGTGGGTGCGTTTACAAACATTTATATTCACATAAACACAACACCCAGATCCGGAACAACTTTGTATAGGCCATACAAATTTTGCCATGCAACGCAGCAGCCGATCGCTCAACCACTACGCCAACCGTGTCGTCATATATTGTAAGCACTGAATAAAAAGACCCTAATTAAATAACAGTTATCAGCGATGTCCTATCAATAAATATAAAATCTATTCTATCTTTATGACGTTTACGGACTCACGTTTTATTATTAAAGTAATTGTTATTTAAATTAAATAATTATGCTATCATGACATGTTACAACCTTTATGTTGCGACCATACATTTACGAGGTACAATAATATTTCTATTAAAATTACCAACACTTATTAGAATATTATTATTGTTCTTGTTTGATCGTGCTGTACTAACTAAAGATTCAAATCTTTAGAACGCCTTACCACGTCAAAATTGTCTGCTGTTTTGTTTTGATTTGGGTACTTCAGTCACACACAATAATGCAGTGACTTGAATACAATGGAAACGGCTAATACAGGACGAATGAGCTCAATCTTCTTAGTATTAACCATTTTGTACTAACCAACACAACTCCTGGGTCCAGCGCTGAAGGGAATATAGCTGTAGTAGTGCCTGTTCTGCATGTTCTCTGGCAAGAAGTTGTCAGGGTTGAAGGTGTCAGGGTCCTTGTAATGCTTGGGGTGGCGGTGCATGGCGATGGTGCCGATGACCACGGTAGCTCCAGCAGGGAGGATGTAGCCGTTGGTTGCTGGAAGACAAAAGACAATGTTGGTAAGAATTTTGTAACACAAATGTGGATTGATTACCTATTTAAAAATATTGAAACTAAAATATTTCGAAAGTAAGAGATAGGCAGATTAGAAGAAGTTTGAAAGTGGCACAAGATACATTAAGTTGAAAGGGAAACGTTTGTCTTGATTTGCGCATTTAGTGATGAGGATGATTCATGGGATTAAAAGAATGATGAATTTAAATGTGTATGGATGAAAAGAAAGCGGAAGACCAAGGGAAAAACGGTAAACTATGTGAGGAATATTATCAACGAAAAATAAGTGAATGAAAGCGTGTCGTTTGACAGGGGAGAATGGAAAAAAAAACTTGTTGAGCCAGCCCTAAGTAACATGGGATAAGAGTAGCAATGCAAACATTATAAAACAGTTCGTCTTTATTTAGGTAACATCGATGCAGAAATGGTGATGTCACACGTCGAGATATAGTTCGAGATTTTCTTTCTCCCTGGCGATGTCTAAGATTTGACTTTCATGAATTTATTATACAACAAGAACTCAAAAAATCTTACCAATCTTAGCATCTCTCTTCAACTCCCTCGCAATGATGGGTACTGGTGGATACATCCTGAGGGTTTCCAGGATCACTCGCTCTAGGTACTTCATTTGAAGGGTATCGTTGAAGGTGGCGGGACGGTCGGAATCGCCGAAGATCTCGTACAGCTCATCGTAGACACGAGTTTGGACGTCTTGGTGGAGTCCAAGTAGGCACATGACGAAACTGGAGCCGGCTGCTGTTGTGTCGTGACCCTGAAATATTATAGAAGTAAGTCTTCGAGTAGCTTGATCTTAGGATTTGGAAAGTAAACTATAGTTCATCATCCTAGCCTATTTCACATGAAACGACTGCCTATCTGATCTCCACAACCCAGAAACATGGTACGATACCTTACGGTAATACTGGTACTCCGATTCCGGCTTCTGCCTACCCGTAACGATACGAATACAATCAATGGTTTAGGAATAAACATTAATATTTCTGTCAATTAAAACATCTCTTTTGCTTTCAGTTCAAAGTTGTTATTTTGGATTTGTATTCCAATCTACATAATTATAAGCTATGATTGTGTAGTGGATTTGCTATATCACATTATATATTTTTTCCTTGAGCATATATCTCTCTTTAAACCTTGCACCGAATAGTCAGTTAATAAAATGATACATACCTCAAACATGATGGTGTCGATTTCTTCTTTGATCTCGTGGTCAGTGATCTGGTTGGTGCCATTTTGAGCAGATTCAAGCATCAAGTCCAAAAAGGCCAATCGTTTTTTCTCACCTGAAATAAGAAAGCTTTGAACACTAACAGATTTATTTGCATAAGGCACTTTTTCATCGCCAATTAAACTCTTATTAGCAATATCGTCATCGAGGCCATTGGACCCCTGTCCAGCTTCGATATATGTAATATTAGCTACTGCCAGCGACTTCGCCCGCATAAATGTCGAAAATTATCCCAAGGGAACATATTCCCGGTATAAAAAGTATCCTGTGTGCTATTCCAGACTACAATCTATCTCTGTGCCAAATTTCATCCAGGTCCGTTCAGTAGTTTTTGCGTGAAACGGTAACAAACATACAAACACACTTACTTTCGCTTTTATAAAAGTGTGATGTGATGTGATTCTGATGTTTTCAATTAGATACTTACCAACATCATTTTCGTCATTGAAATCCAAGTCGTCACGGTAGCCTTTGAAGACGGTATCTGACAGAGTTTTGCTACCGTTAGCTAAAATATTTTCAGTGATGGCGCTCTTGCCTTCCGTCAACTCTTGGATGCTCAGGGGAATGATACCTTTAGCTTTGTTTTCGTGGTAGATTTGCTTCTTTATCTTAATAACCTTGAAATAAGAGATTATATTATAGTATTGCGTTTAATTTTGTGCATAACAGACTGCTTTTCTTTCTTTATTTGGTACCGATTTATGAAACAATATATGTTGTATGAGACTTGGTCATGAGGGGCGAACAATAATAGGTTTGGCTATAGGTATTACAAGTATTTAAAATTCAAAGACGAAATTAGTTGCTTTCTATTTGGCACTTTTAGGTTTAATTATATACAATATACAAACTTTGCTACTTTCGAACTTAGGTGCAGGAAAGAAATAGTGAAATTACCAACAATATATAATTGCCAAAAACCATGCGAAAGTAGTGCTTGTTATATAGGAGTGGGCAAATAAATAGTTCATTATGGTACCTTATTAGTAAGTCCGTGAATAATGTCCAGTAGTTTCTGTTGGGTTTTAAATAACGGGTGTATTTTGAAGAGAAAATCTGGCCGCAGCCAGAACTTGTAATGCCTCTGGTGGATGATGTCACACATTCTGGAAAAAAACACATAATTTTATTAGTTATATGACATGGATAATTAATATGACGATTAGTACTCGTATATAATTATAATCAAATGGTTTCTGATTTCTAATATTGTTTGTTCTGTTCCCTGTATGGTTTACATAATAAATAGTATTTTTAATCTATATAATTAATTTATTATTTTGCATTAGTAGGTACAGGTCTCAACGATTCTCTTTTTCTGTGACTTACTGTTAAAACTGTCCTTACTTTCTAATCCTGTAAATGTGTTTTTCTGGATTAAAGATTATTGTATACTAGCTATGCCCGCCGCTTTGCTTCAGTCAAATACCTACCTTACTTTACCTACTCTGCTTGTCTAACCTACTTACCCTACTTAACCTACACTGCTCTACCAATTTGTTTTAAAACGCATTGTTTAAAAATTTTGAGACTTGTTTGAATCGATTTGTCGTATTGTTGTACGTTACATTTTAAAATATGCCTCGCAATCAGGAACAAACCTCGGTTCCTTTTATCTATCTACTTAAACTATAAAACGAGCAAAATTTGTATATATATAATTATATGTATTTGGAATCGCCTTCTCGAAAACGGCTTTAACGATTTTTATAAAATTTGCAATTTAGGGGTTTTCGGGGGCTTAAAATCGATCTAGGGAAATTCTTCTTGCATTCATCTTCTTGTACTCTGTGTGGGTTTATTTAATTAACTACTGGCATTTTTATTTAGTCATGTTTAAATTCTAAAAATATATATACAAATTACATTTCTGTTCATCCCAGAATTAAGTTCAAAAATGTTATTTATCACAGTTTTTACAAAAATATCTATTTATAACAGTTGTACGAAAAGTGCTAGTCATCACAGATTGTGCAAAAATACAAAAAGTGCTAACATCACAGTTGTGCAAAAATACAAAAGTGCTAATATCACAGGTTGTGCAAATAGTGCTGCTCATCACAGAAAAAAAAATAAAAAACACAAAAGTGCAGTCTATCAAAATTATCTTACTAGAAAGATCTTACAAAATTTACAACTTAGGTTCTAACTTAAAATACTGCCAGCTATACGTTCCTGTGATGCATTCTGCGCTTACATTTAAATATCGTACAGTGATATTAATGTAGCACAGTGCGCTTCAGGTTTTGTTCCTGTGTATAGCCGCAGTGGCTACTTTAAGGTTAAACTAGTCGACGGCACGAACTATTTTGTGCGCGAGGTTAAAATGCATGCTATCTCATCCCACAACACGTGCGAAATATATAGATGCTGTGATGAGCAGTAAGAAGCTAGTTCGCGTACGAATTAGCACTTCTGCAATCTTTTATCGAAATGGATGATGATTTAGGACGAAAACGAGCGCGCGAAATTTTATAAACAGACCTTTGGGAGTCTAGATTTAATGAAAGAACTACTGAATGTATCTGATCAAAATAAAATTATTTGGATTGTTGAATTACTAATCTGTCCCTGTATGGAGGCCGTTTTTTAATTTTTCTTCTTCTTATGGTATTTATTTGCGCCCAAAGATACGTTAAAATTAGTGTTGAAATATGGAACTTTCGACGCTCATAACTTTCAAATATTTTATTTTTTTATTTTTTCGGTTCCATACAGGGCTAGATAATGATGAGACAAATTGATATCTTTTTTTATTTTGAAAGTACATCGTCAAACAGTGGAGTAATCTCTAGACTACGTTTGTATGGAAGAATTTTTGACTTGTTTACCCTTAATGCAGTATTCTACAAACCTGTCCCTTGTCTTTTTGTTCATGAGCCCATGCAGGCTCTCCCTCGTTATTTTCCTGTCAAGCTCACATTCAACTTGGTAGCGCTTCCTGATAAATAACGGACATTCTACAAGTATTTGCTGGACAGTCTCTGCCACGCCTGGATCGCAGACGCACGATGGGTTCTCCGTACACTTGAAGCGATTCAAGTATTCAGAGAACCCACCGTGCCCCGTCAAACCCTGCGTGAGGACGCCTTCGGGCCGTACCTGTTGTACAGTACGGAAAGCCACTATTGCGTCCGGAAGAAACATTTTCGTCACAGAAGCAGTCTCGCCCGACACATATCTCCGATTCCATTCATCAAGCGATTCCAAACGGATCTGACGCTTGATAAATGAAACCGGACACTGGTCGTAGTCCGGCTTCCTCCGTGACGACAATGCTGCCACCTTAGCCAGCTCGGCCGCTCGCTCATTCCCCGGCAGGCCCGCATTGGCCTTGATCCAGAACAAAGTCACAGCTTTGTTCTGGCCCAGGGTATGAACCAGGTTGGCGCGCGCGCGAACTGCCAGGTGATGGAGAGAACCATGGTTTGCAATGCTGACATTGAATCGCTGTACAAACCATAGCTCGACTCGACGAGCTATGGTTTGTACAGCACGATAGATGACTAAATAAAAATGCTAGTAGTTAATTAAATAAACCCACACAGAGTACAAGAAGATGAATGCCAGAAGAACTTTAGTATAAGGTATAAAAGTGCGAGAGGCAAGAAAGATTGACCGGCATGAATGCGTTTGCAATTAATAGGAGCCAATTTCGTTGGTGAGGATTAATGTTAAGATAAAAAAAAATAGGTACCAAAGACACCGACTTCGGAAAAGAAAATTATTTTTCGCTTTGTAGTGTTTTGTTTTGAAAGATTTTTCACCTGAGCCGAGCTCAGGTTACCCAGATACTTTACATAAAATTAGCAGTGAACGCATTTCATTACTACCCTACTACCTATCTTACTTATCTACCTACCCCCCGCACTATTCGCAATGCCTGTAACTCCCGAAAGCCAGAATCAACAGTGGCGACCACCAGAAAAGCGCCGAGGCAATGAAGCTCAACAAAATCCCGGAGAATGAATTTAACTGTCTTGGATCCCGCAACGAAATTAATCAGAAAACAATAACGGAGGAGTAGGAAAAAATTACGAATTTCCTCTTCCCTCCATATCAAGCAGGAGACAGAACTAACAAGGCCAATAGGCACAAAGGGTCGTTTACAACTGGGATAAGCCCAGTTGCCTAGCACCACAGATAAAAATAGCATTAATATTAATGGGTCCTAACATTGTGAGTTGCTATATTTGTTTTCAATAATAGGTATGGGAAAAACGCTTGAACGCACGGCAATTTGTTCTAGTTTCCACAAGTTCTATATAGTAAACAACTCCTGATGCAGGCTGTACATTATTCAACATAAAATTAGGTTCATTCTGCCAAAGAATACACTCCCATAAGATATTATGTGCAGATTGTACATATTCGCAGTCAGGTGTAGAACACCGACATAAAAGCGAGGCAACGAGCTTGAAGGAAAATAATTTACTTTTAAAGTTAACATGCCCTGTGACAAATTGGGCATCACAGTGATCAACCACCAGCCACGTCCTGGCCAGCGCTGGCACGCGAACGGATGGAAAGAATTGGTGAAGGTGGCGGTCCTTGATGGAATTATCCCACCTAAATTGCCATTCGGATAAAAGTTCCTCCCAGACGTCAATATGTGGTTTAAATAATCTAGAAATTTTCTCACGGTCACTCCGCGTTAAAAAGTCCGCGTCCATGGTCTCTCCTGCGGAATAGTACAATGCAGCACGTCGCTGCACTTCAAGGTCGACCGGAAGTACGCCAGCAAGTACCGGTAAGGCCTCAGTACTAACCGTCCTGTATGCTTTGCATAAGAATATCAAAGCCAAACGATGACTCTGAAGCAATTTACGTCGTACCGCCCCTATTGTAGCCCTATCAGCCCAAACAGGTGCCCCTAGCAGATACAACCCAAGTAAGTGGCCCCATAAATAGTCTCCAAGGTTATAAAAGACAGACCCAACGTAGATTTAGATATTCTCGTTAAGGCATATAAGTTCTTTTTTGCTTTTTCACCGACTATTTGAATATGATCTATAAATGCAAATTCCTCTCTAACACTAGACCAAGATAGCACACGGAACGCTTTCTCTATACGGGAACGTTATTAAATTGAATAGTAGGACACGATTTAAGATTACCTTTCAAAATGAGTTGATAAGTTTTGTGCGGAGCAAAGGTCAGGCGATTTCGATCGCCCCACCGAGATATTAGATATTTTCTAGGGACTTTCTTCCGCGGATCATCTTAACACCGCCATTCAAAAAATTACGTCAAATGCCCATCGCAATCTATCGAATATGGAGTTCAACTGTCCGAGTATGTGAATTGCGTGTGTTGTGTAATTTTACTTCTAGAACATTTTAAATTCATATATTTGTTGATAGAATGAACCGATTGCGTTGCGATGAACGACGAAGTTATCTACATTGGTTTCGTAGTTTACGTGATGCATGCACAACTAAACAGTCAAAATTGTTGGTAAGGTTCTGTTGGTTATATTTCAACACGCTGGCTATATTTTTTTTGGAAATATTTTCGATGTGCAGAAACGACTTTTCTACACATTTATAATATGTATTGATATTGATTGTATTAGCATGAAGTAAAAATTTGTCAATAGAACTTTTGCCCTCTCAATAAAAAGAATAATCTTTTTAGAATAGATTTATAAAAGAAATAATTAGGAAACGATTCCACAGAATAACTTTATTGGCAAAATATTTTTCTTTACCTATAATTAGGCCAGCTATAATAAAAATCCTCAATATAAATCCGAACACTCAAATACAAGCCAGATTAAAAAAAAAACTATTTTGACTTACTTCATCACAGCCATCGCATAATCATAGCCAGATTTATCTTGAGTTTTCCTTGTGATCCCCATAGCAGTTTCTATAAAATAAAAAATCATAGTTGAATATTTTTAATCCACGCTTATCCACGAATAAATTATAAGTACCTGTGCGACCGAGCTCTGCTCGGGAGAATATAGAGAAAACGATGTTTTCCAAAAATTAAAGCTAGCTAGATCGATTTATCGCCCCCGAAACCCCTGCATACTAATTACATGAAAATCGTTGGAGACATTCCCGAGATTCAGATTATATATACATATATACAAAAATTGCTCGTTTAAAGGTATTAGATAGATTTCATATAATCATACACATAATACAGAAATAATCAGCAATACAGATCTACAGTTAAAAAACCAAAGTATTGGGAGACACAACAGTATTTGTTACACTTGGTATGGGATCCGAAACTCATTTGCCTTGAACGTCGGGTCGGGCAACTACGAAAACCCACCGGGTGAAAACCCAAGTGGAGTACAAATATTATAAAAGCGAATGTGAGTTTGTTTGCTACGCTTCCACGCCTTAACTATTCTACCGATTAACATGATCGTTTTGTTTGCTGACGATATTTCGATCCTTACTTCATGCCGAAGCAATGATGGTTTGAGCGAGGACCTAACAAATACACTTAACAAAACAATAATTTGGATGATTGACCAAAACCTCGAAATAAATTTCTCTAAAACCAAATTAATACCGTTCCACCACCCCAAAACAATAGAATTTGTTCATGAATATACTCTACTTGGCCTGTCTATAGATACAAACATTAATTGGAAATCACATATTGAAAAGATAAAATCAAAACTATCCAAATTTGCATACGCCATTCGTGAAGTCAAAAAACCACTGACCATAAAAATGCACTTGTTACCTACTATGCCTATGCATATGCGTGGCTCAGTTACGGCGTGATACTGTGGGAAAACAGCACAGATGCACCAACACTTTTCACATTGCAAAAAAGACTTCTAAGAATCCCAGTAAATATAGAGTAAAGGAGGTTTGCTATTGTAACACGTTTACACGACAAGAGAAAATATACAGTCAAGATATACATTGCGCCATAAAGATAGGTTAAACGAACCAAGTTCTAAGCTAAAAATGCACTCGATAAGTACATTAGTAATGTCAATGAAAATATATACTATGCACTGGTCGCCTTAAAGCTTCAGAGCCTCGAACATCGACGCCGAGTTGCCAGCCTGTCGGTTTTTTATCGGTTACGTTTCGGAGAGTGTGCGACGGAACTGCACAATTTGATTCCGCCTAGCCCTTTCCATCATCGGACTACAAGACGTACGGCAATGTGCCATCGGTACATGGTGGATATCCCACCCATACGCTCAAAGCGTTTTGAAAATACTTTCATTGTACGTACAGCTAAGGAAAGCCTAGCCTTTTCCATTCCCTGCCGGCGTCCTTCTTTTCTGATAGCTACAACCTAGGGTTAGGGCTACCAAGTCAGAGTGAATAGGTTACTTCTTGGCAAGCGTGCTCCACCTTCGACCATATTATCACTTAACATCAGGCGAGATAGTGGTCAAACGCGAGCATATAATGAAAAAGAAAAAAAAAAGAAAAAAAGAATTAAGAAAAACATTCATTAATAAATTTAAACACTTTCTATTAACTAAATGCTATTATAATATAAATGAATATTTAAATGACAAATTTTAAATTTAACAAATTAGAATCTACTAAATAAATAAATACTTAGTCAAATAAAAGCCCTCTTCCTCTCTCCTAAGTTTGCAGTGCCCGACAGGGTCCACAATGGTCTAAATTTGTAAACTACCATCTAAGTTCACATGTGGAAGCAATAAATGTATTGAGTATGATATTTCCTACATAATCAGGGGTGCAGAAAAGGACATATAGGGTACCTTTCATCCAGAAAAAAGTACTGATATCCAGGGCAAACATTACCGTGAGTGAAGTCGCGGGCAAAGTATATCTATCTATTTGTCTGTTTGTTTAAGCTTTTTACGTCCTAGCGGGTAAATTTATATATACTTGGATTTAGATAATACTTGGCGCAATACTATTTCCCGGGTTATGATATAAGATACTTTTTATCCTGAGAATATAATATAATATAATCCTTTGGCCACGGGGTATCAGCGCTAAGAAAGAAAATTTGGTTAAAAAAAATCTCACTAGATGGCGCGATATGCACCGATTTGTTATTGAATTGTGTGTAAAATTAACATTTTCTGAAATTGAACTTACAAATGGTATATCCTTATTTAATCAACTTTCCTAAGCACAAAATTATGGAATAATGGGCTCTTAGTTTACATTTCAAATACTATTTGAACGGATCATTTAAAATTGATGCCAATAGATGGTGCGGTTTTAAATTTCTGAGGCATTCCACTCGATTGTTTAAATTTGTATTGTACCACATTTTGTTGCAATGAAACTGTAAAAATGTGCAAAAAATACTATAAAACAAATCGTCACTGTATCTAAAGAAAAACATATTCACGAACCGAGTAAACCCTTTTTTTATCAAAGTTTTTTAAAATTCATTTATTGGAATGATTTTTGGTACAATTTACATGAGATCTTCATAATAAATAACTAGTTCCTCAAAAATCTACCTTAAAGGTGTACACTCTTTCGCATAATTAATAATTATTATAAAACAGAATAATCAACACAATATTAAAATAATTACAACGAAACACAACATAAATCAAGACAGAAAACACAAGCAAAACATTAACAATTGAGTATACAAATAATGGATGAAATGGAATGTCAAAATTAAATAAATATCAATGTCAAATAACTTACAATTTATCATTAAGGAATTCGTAAATAGTATAATATAACGATATATATATAATATCGTGCGGTAAACCTAATACTGACCTAATGTACGATGCAATGTGTGCCAGTAGCAGAATTTTTAAATCACATTTGAAGTGGTGTCAAGATCATCAAGCCCAGATTAAAATGGACAGTCTTGCGGAAAAGCACGCTAAAGGTGATTTTAGAGGCTTTTGGAAAAACACCAACAAAGTTAACGCCAAATCTGGACTACCGGTGAGTGTCGAGGGGGTGAGTGATTGTAAAGGTATTGCTGAAATCTTTAAGAGTAAATTTTCTGTTCAGTCACCTTTGGGTCTGGCGTGTGAGGTTTACAATGGGGAGTTACCTGAAGGGATGGTAGGGGTGAGGTTTAGTGCCAAGGATGTGGCCATAACCCTCAAGGCTATGACAAAAGGCAAGAGTCAAGGTCATGATTCTCTATCCATTGAACACCTGGTTCACGCTGGCTCACATATTAATAGAGTATTAGCAATGTTTTCCTCGCTATACTTGAGCCACTCTTATCTTCCGCTGGATCTTATGAAAACTGTTGTTGTGCCTATAGTTAAAGATAAAACCGGTGACTTAGCTGATAAAAATAACTATAGGCCCATTTCTCTAGCTACAGTTACAGCGAAGGTGTTTGACGGTTTTCTTAATACAGAGTTAAGTAAATATATATCTCTGCACGATAATCAGTTTGGGTTTAGACCTCGATTATCAACGGAAAGTGCAATACTTTGTCTTAAGCATACCGTCAGATACTATAATGACCGCAAAACCCCGGTATACGCGTGTTTTCTCGACCTGTCCAGGTCCTTTGATTTGGTGGCGTATGATCTCTTGTGGAAAAAACTTGAGAGTATCAACCTACCACCAGAACTTGTTACCATCTTTAAGTATTGGTATACGCACCAGGTCAACAGCGTCAGGTGGTCGGGGGCAGTGTCGGAGCCAATACAGTGCGGTGTAAGGCAGGGCGGACTGACCTCACCCTCATTATTCAACCTTTACATGGACGCGCTGATCGTCGCGCTGAGCAGTCAGCATGTCGGCTGTCATGTAGACGAAGTGTTTCTCAACAATTTAAGCTATGCAGACGACATGGTTCTGCTGAGCGCGTCGATCTGTGGCCTGAGAAGGTTGATTGCGACATGTGAGGATTACGCTGTTAAACATGGACTTGTTTATAATATTAAGAAAAGTCAGTACATGGTCTTTGAGGCCGGAGGTGCTATATGTCCCGACTATGTACCACCTATACGTCTGAATAGTGTACCCTTAGACAGGGTGAAACATTTTAAATATCTAGGACATATAGTCACGTCTGACCTTAGGGACCATGCCTACTTAGAACGGGAGCGGAGGGCGTTATCTAAAAGAGCTAATATGCTGGCCCGCAGGTTCGCACGTTGTTCGGATGGCGTGAAAATAACTCTATTCCGAGCATATTGCAAGTCCTTGTACACCTGCAGCCTGTGGGCTAATTACACGCAGAAAAGCTACAACACCCTCCGTATTCAATTTAACAATGCTTTCAGGGCGGTTTTGGGTCTGCCTCGCTACTGCAGCGCTTCAGGTATGTTCGCATGGGCGCGCACGGACTATTTTCATGCGACCATGCGGAAGCGCTGCGCGTCTCTTGTGCGTAGAGTGCGAGACAGCTCCAATACCGTTCTGAGCATGATAGCAAATAGGTTGGACTGTCCTTATGTGCGACACTGTTGTGACAGACAAGTTACATATAGTGTCGCACGTAAGAGACTAATGTAATTAATTGTGATGATTATTATTGAATTTGTTTCATGTGTTGTATTTATATTGTATTTATTTGGTTGTATTTATCTATGTGTGATTATGTATTTATTATTGAAATATTTAAAGCTGTTGTGTGATATGGGTTTAAGACCTGAAATAAATGATTAAGAATTTTAATTTCATTTTAATAATAGCATTTTTACAATAATAGATGTCTTAATTTAATTTTAAATTGAACAATATTTAAGTCCTTAATTAACTTTAGTAATTTATTAAATATTTTTGGGAAGTATGCTTTTGTGTATGAAGGCGGTCTTTGATGGTCGAACGCATAATTGATGTCTATATACTTGTCTAATCGTTTTATAGCGATATTCAGATGCTTTTCTTTTTTTACAAATAAGGCAGTCTCAAATATGTACAAGCAAGGTAAAGTCATTATTTTTAACAATACAAAATAAGGTTTGCAGCTATCAGTTATTTTTATACCGGTTATAGCTCTAATGCATTTTTGCGATTTGAACACCATGTCTCTATTACAGGAGTTACCCCATAACATGACTCCGTATCGTAGTATAGAATCGACATATCCATAATATGCAGTGACTACTGCTGCTTGATTGACTACTTTCTTTAATTTATACAAAGCAAAAGTAAACTTTCTATTTTTTTTAATTAATATTGAAGTATGTTGTTTCCAATTAAGTTGATTGTCGATTGTTAAGCGTAAAAAATTTGTATTTACAACTTCTTCAATTTCTTCATTATTAAAGCTTTAGGGACGAATTAGCTACTCTTTGACGAAAATTCATAATTTTTGTTTTCTTCAAATTTATAATTAAGTTGTTATGTTCTAACTAGTTAACGGCTTGTTGTAATGCATTGATTATGTCAGCCTCAAAGTCTTTATTATTTTTGTCAGATTTAATAGTGATAGTACTGTCGTCAGCAAACAATGTCATAGGATAGGGTATATTCTGTGGAAAGTCAGAAACAATAAAGGCCCTAGAACACTACCCTGGGGCACACCATAAGATATTTTTCGTTCTTTGGATATGTATTATATAACGGTTTTATTTAATTTACAAAATTGACTTATTTCTACTTCAATGTCGCCGATGAGCCTCTTGGCTCTGCGTTCCACCGAGTCAAGCGCGGCAAGCTGATACTTTGCTGAGCCATCCCAAAGGTGGCTGCAATACTCCATGCAGGATCGGAACTGTGCTTTGTACAGTGTTAAAAGCTGTCCAGGCGTAAAATATCGCTTCACCTTAGTTAGGATGCCCAGTTTTTTGGCCGCAATTTGGGCTTTGTACTCAATGGAGGCGCCGAAGTTGAGACTGGATGTCTACTCCATGCCTAGGAGCTCGAGCCGATCAGTCAAAGAAACAGACGCACCCCGAAAAGTAGGCGCCTGATCGAAAAGACTCCTTTTAGCGGTAAAAAGACACGCCTGTGTTTTGGTGGCGTTAAAGGAGACCAGATTGTCATCACCCCACTGGGAGACAAGGCTTAAGGTCAAATCTGTCCGCTCTACCATAGTCTCTCTCAAGGAACGAACTTTATCCACGCTGGTTCTTGCGCTGGACAGGTATCTCTCTGAAACAGTACTGTCATCTGCGTACCCAACAATACCAAGCTGAAGTAGGTCATTGATGTGCAGCAGGAAAAGAGTTGCAGAGAGAACAGACCCCTGAGGAACTCCGAAATCAAAAGCCATAAGGTCAGAGGAGCAGCCGTCTATGACTACTCGGATCGACCGTTCGCAAAGGAAGTCTGATATCCAGCTGCAAAAACCAGCGGGGATGCCATACGCAGGAAGCTTACTGAGTAGACTTGCGTGCCAGACCCTGTCAAAGGCCTTCGAGAAATCCAGCGATACAGCAAGTGCTTTGCCGTGTCTCTAGATGGCTTCGCCGCTTCGATGTGCCCGACGCAAAACCCGCTTGCAGAACTTGGTGGCAGAATTAAAAGCACTTTAGCATTAAGTCTATTGACCTATAGATCCATTTTTCGAATATCTTGGATATTACCGGAATAAGAGCTATTGGCCTGTAATTTTTAATGTTTTTCTCATCGTCTTTTTTAAATAAAGGTTTTATGACAGTGGGTTTAAGCTTATTAGGGTAGGTTACAGACTCAATACTTAAATTAAATATGTAGCTGAGAGGATCTGATATTATTTCTGAAACATATTTTAGAACCTTTGTTAAAATATCGTCGTATCCTACACTATTTTTATTTTTTAAGTCTTTTATAATTCTATATATTTCATCTGGTATGATAGGGGCTAAAACATTGATTGTGCAGAGTAATTGATTTTAGTGCAAGTCTTTTACTTGCAAGTCGCTGATAACACCATCTATCTATCGCCGTGGAACAGAACCAAACGCGGTCGATGTACAAAAAAAAATCAGATAATCAGACGAAAAACGCTACTTACGTCGGCACGGTTTCTTTGTTTGGGATGAGGGATCTGTATGCTAGTATTACATTATCTATGCTTTGGCATAACTTTTTACTTCCACTCGAGTGAAACGCCTGGCAAAAGCTAGCAAGTGAATAAGTTTCATTATGTTTCCTAATAGGAAATAACGCTACCGGTCGATTAGGTAAACATAACAAAATGCAAGGTTACGGTCACAATCGGTAATAGTCTTCATTAGAATAATTAATTAAACATGACGCATTGTTTTAAAATGGTGACACTTGCGTTAATTGATTTGTCGTATTATTGTGCGTTACATCGCAAAATATTCCTCGCAATTACGAGAAACTTAGGTTCCTTTAGGACATTAACATAAAATTTGCAATGAATGCACTTTAAATTAGTTAGTTTAATTCATTTATATGTTTTCTATACTAGTTGTGGTTGTTTTTATTAATTTTAAAATTGAAGTTCAAACAAATGAAACTGAAATATGCATCACAGCACCTAAAAGACGAGTTCAAAACAGATAAGTGTCATTAGAATTTCTGTTTTTGTATTAGCAGCTTGTTTAAAATTATGCCCGATAACTAATTGACTTTAAAACCTATTTCCGAGACAGCGGCAAAAACACTAAAGCCGATCCAATCCAAATTTTGGTTTATGCCAATAAATAACAAGCTACATATAACTACCAATTTCATGATTCGAGGTGTTGTCGAGTAAACATGACATGGAATAGGTATGGGACTAATTTTTTCATAATTATGGGACCGGATACTAGGTATTAACAACGGAATACCAGTATAAATCAGTACATCTTTAATACATATAAACCGACAAAGATTACAGATCTCCTATTCATGATCATTCTGGTCCATAGCCCAATTTATTTGGGGTTGGCGCAACATATTGTCTTTTGCCATCTTTTTCCACACTCATACTTATCTTTTCATCATTATCTTCCTGCTACCATAACAGGCTTCTTAAATTTAAATATAATAAAAAATATCTCGGGGGGTACTTACCTAATAAGATATCGACAGTAACTTCACTCATGTGGTCGTGGACGTCGAAAGTCTTGCCGATTTCGGGACGCATCTTCTCCACTACATTTTTGCTGTTCTGGTTGAAAACATCCACGAACGACTTGAGGATGTTGATGTGGAATGTTGGCGCGATCATCTTCCTGTGAGATCGCCATTTTTCTCCTGAAAGTGACAGCATCAATTGTTTCATACGAGATAGTGAAAGAGGTACGAGTATGTTTCCATACGTAGTAAATCATTAGACAAAATGTGTTTAAATTTAAAAGCATAATGGTTAACTTTAGCTCTCACGTAAACTGAGCATAGGCAGGGACTGTGTCAGAAGTGTGTGTGTTTTGAACTAAAGAAGGTTGGAATGCAACTTTAGGAAGACAAGACTCATTTCTTTCATTCAATTAATTAAATTATCAGAAAATTAAATCAAACATCTTACCTGAACTGATTAGAAGGCCCTCGCCAAGCCAAGGCTCGAAGAATTTATAATCTGAAGATTTGTCAATATGGACGTTGCTGTTCAAGATCACCTCCACATCCTCAGGGTTAGCCAGAAAGATGAGCAGCTTTGACCCTATCCAGGCTCGGACCACGTAACCGCACTGATCGCCGATATCCAAACCAATTTTCAACAATTCTGTAACGAAATACAAATGTTTAAAGCATCAGTTTCCAATAAACATAGTACCGTACGCATTGTATTACAAATATGAATCAAATACATTAGGGATAAAGCATATTTTAAAAGCCTGTTGTCATTAATTTTAAACCATGCTTACACATTGTTTTTCTAGAGGGTACAGAATATTTGTATATAAATATTATCATTTTCACACTTTTCCCCACACTACGAATTTCTCCTGTATCGTGGATGCGTTTACAAACATTTAAACTCACATACACATAATTAAACCCGTGACGTCTGTTTATATATTAGTACCTGTGCGACCGAGCTCTGTTCGTGTAAAAATAGAGAAAACTAAGTTTTCTAAAAATGAAAACAAGCTAGATCGATTTATCACTCCTGAAACCCCCTGCATACTAAATTCCATGAAAACCGTTGGAGCCGTTTTCGAGATTCAGATTATATATATATACAAGAATTGCTCGTTTAAAGGTATTTTTATATATATAAGGTTATAAACACTCAAACTAGACGTCTGCTGTAACTGCGACATACTCCCGAGCTGCAACGCTCCAAAGAACGATATCTCTAACGGATCCTTGAGCTCAGACTTTTATGTCGTAGTTCCGACTATAAGTGTTACTTTTGATCAGCACTACACATTGTTCAGCAAGCAATAAAAACAAGTACCTGTATAGTAAGGTTCTCTAATGTAATGGTACCTAATGATAGGATATAATAGAATCCTATAAGGTATAATCTACACAATTTCTTGTTTAAGCTTAATAAATATTGTTTCACTTGCAATTAGACTAAGCCTGTATGGGCAACAATATGATCAGAAATGGTAACAAAAAAACAGTTGCTTTTGCACCGCGTTTATGTAACCTCTTACTCACAGAGGTTGCTAAAAATGACCAAAGGAAAAAAAAGTGAATTTTTACTCACGTTCGGGCTTCTTAAAGAGTGCCATCAGCGCGTTTCCGAATAGTGGAACCGCCGCGGGTCCTGGGAGGATATTCCCCATCCTGTAAAGCCTAGATTGCTGCTGCCATCGGTGGATCAACCAGGCACCTGTCGCTAGTATCACCAGTGGATAGAACACAAGCCTGGTAGTATAGATGTTCTGTTCGACGGTGACGTCCACCACCGACGTCGACGTCATTTTGCTACAAACAGAATAAATAAGAAGTTTAAAGTGATGTTCAATTGAAATCAGCACTTTTTGGACGTCTATGGGGTAAAGTCAGCCCACAAAACGCTCACCCTTCTGCTCCGTGCCGAGAAGAAAATCAAAAAAAGCCAAATCAAAATTTCTTTATTCAATTAGGCCATTAAGCGGCACTTTCGAACACCAAAAAAAAAATTAATGTAATAATAATTGATTCTACCGTCCATTCGGAAATGTAGCTTGTTATGGAGAAGAACGGACAAGAAACTCCACACAGAAAAACCGTAACAAAGCAAACATATCTGGTTGTTTTTAAGAACTTTGAATTATTTAAAATAAGTCTAGACCGTGCAAAGATTAACCTCGCTAACTGATGGAAATATTTAATTTATTCTTAGGTATGTGGCACAGTTTTCGCGTCCCCATTTTTTTAAAGTGACGTTCACAAAGTTTTTGCTTTGTAAGCGTTCGTGCTAATTTTACAATGTTGCAGAAAAATATGTATTGCTGGTGATTTTAGTAGAAAACTAAAGAATAGTCTTATTTTGTAGTTTGAGGGTTATCAGAGGTTAAACTTATTAACTTTGGTGGTATTTTAATATGAGAAAGGGTTCTTCGTACACTTTACAATTGGTTTATTAAAGGTAGATTTTGGTAAAATAAAATTTATAATCAAAGTAACTATACCTGGTTAGCACGATATACACAAGAAAACTAAATTACTTAAATAAATGTTAACACTACGGTCTTACTACTATCACTAAAAAAATCACCTGAATACGTGCTTATTTTATTTATAAGCGTCTATTACATGTCGCAGTCATTACCAAATCAGTAGTCTTTTAACAGAAATACCAATTATTTCAGGCAATGCGGGCAAACTTTTCAATTCATAAAAATTAAGTAATTAACAAACTATTGTTATAAATCCATTTTTGTTCACAAGTTCACTAACTAAATATTCCTTTGAATAAATTAAAAAAAATATTGCATGCATTTATTTGCAAATCAATCCTACATTATGGATGATCGAGTTTTCTACAGTTACTAAAACAATAAGAATGCAATGTAAAATGAGTGCAGCGAATTAAATATTCATTGCAATCAATTTCGCTCTGGTACACCATAAGTACATAATTTAAAAAAAAGTTGTAAATAAAAACGTTTATTAAAATACATCATTGCTTAAAAAGCGACCTAAAAATACGTAAACAAGAAGAAAATCATGCTGTGCTGTCGGAGTATACATCTGGTTTTAGTCAGCCAGCTCGCGAATATGTATCCTTCCTTTTTAGTTCGCTTTTTAAGCAGTCGGGTATTTTTTTTTAAATTAACTTTTTTTATCCCTGTATTCCCTTGGGAACGGGACCTACGCGGGTGAAACCGTGAGGCATCCGCTAATAATTCATATTTTTGTATTATGTACAAAAAAATTATGTTCATCTAATATACTTATTTTCTTATTTGACTGCTACGTACGGAATATTACCAGAATAACATGGATTGGCATTGTTTCGAAAACAATTTATTCGATCCATTCAGGGTTGTATAAGATATACCTTTTTTAAATATGTTACGTGACGTCACGGTGACAAATAAACCTATTCATGTCCTCTTTATCACAAGTAATATAAGCTAACCTAACGCATCTAGTTATGCCGTGTACAACTTTAATTAAAATGAAAGTAACTTAGTTTGCTTGATCTTTTGTGAGACCCTAAGCTGAAAATAGACGCGGCACAGTTACATTCAAATGAACCTGGCAACTTCATCGTATAATTCTACATAATATATTCTCTTGATTTATCGGACTTGTCATACTTAATTCATAATCCAAAAAGAAAAAGGTTTCCTAGGTAATTCTAAAATATGGTAAGTAGTCTTTATTTTGGCTAGTCCAAATTGCATGTTTAATTTATTTCAGTTCTTCTAAGTATAGTATTATCATTTTGCTTTATTTTTGAGTGGCTTCTTGCAGTTCAACTAAGTGATGCCTACTGCGTAACCGGACTTTCCCTGTGGAGACTAAACTAGAGCTCCCAGCCAGGCACAAAAACTTAACCTAAGTGACCACGCTGAGGGCTTTCCCCTATGAGATACGAACCTTGACTCAGGGCGTTGCTGGGAGGACAACTAGGGCTGGATCTTGATTAAGTGATTCTGTAAATACTTCAACCTGAATGAATCTGGAATGTTTGTTAGTTTTGATACCGGAAAACCCCTTTATCGACAGACTATGTACCTATGAAAGCATTTTTTATGTTAAGGAATATAATTAAATGAATCGCAAAATATATAATGCACAGCAATAAGGTACTGCATTTGTTAATAAGTATTTTTTTCCAAGTGACAGGAAATACTTAAATACTTAGGTATATTTTGAATTTTCTAATTAAACACTAGCGATTAAGTTACTGTTCCGTTCGCTAGTCCTTGTGAAGCATAAACCAGAGGAACCTGAGAGAGTTAAATGCCTATAGAATTCTATTTAATAATGATTGTTGATATAAGTACAGTCCAATCATTTTGTGGGCTTGATCTCGGTGGTGTGGTAAATCGCGTATTTATATTTGCGTTTTGGCAATCATAAACGCTGATGGAATACCATTTTGTCTAGAGAGACTTCGATGTTTCAAGTTAAGAAAAAGATTAAAGATATAAGAAAAGTTTAATATTATCATCATCATTATTCAGCAAAACGACGTCCAGCGATGGATAGGTTTCAGTGAATTCTAGCGACCAATGAACAGCTGCTTTGATTATATACTTGTCTAGATAGAGCAATGCAAACAAATGACGCGCTAAACCTGTCTCCAATTGCGTGATATGTGTGAATACCGCTCGTGTACTTATTGTCGTCAAACTGTCAAAGTATGCGTGTTTAGGGATGCCATCTCCAAATTATTAACCTACCTTTTCTCCATTATTTAATATGATGAAAGTTAAACAAAACAGGTTGAATTAAATAATTATTTTGTAGATTAGTGTATCATTTATTTTAGTAACAACAAAAAATACAATGAAAAATATAAGTAGTAATTTATAGCCCATCTCTTTGTATCAAAACCCATCTCTTTGTGTTTGTTTTCAGAATAGTTTTCTCTTTGATTTTATTGTCTGGCTACTTTAAGGTAAGTTGTCATTTACTGATAAAATATAATGTAACTTGTCTCCGTTCAACTAGTTACTCTCTTCCTGGTTTCGTACTTATAAGAAACGACAGGGCGGTTGGTGGTGGTGGTGGTGTTGCCATATACCTCCGTGCGCACATTCCCTTCTCTGTAGTCCATGTGTCAGCGCATCCACCGCCATCAAATGCTGGTGAACACCTATTTCTTGAAGTCGAACTACATCACTCGAAAGTACTTCTTGGCGTCTATTACTGTCCCTCCTTACGCATCAATTTCTTCTCATCTTTTGAAAAACTCTTAGAACTTCTGGTCCCTTCTTACAGTCATAGCATAATCATGGGTGATTTTAACACTTGTCTCCTAAAAAAAGACCATCGCTCATCTTCTCTGACTAATGTTGTAACTTCTAGCAATCTTTCCATTATGCCGCTAAGTGCTACTCACCATTTGCCAAACTGTACTCCTTCGCTTCTTGACTTGATTTTTGTCTCCTCTCCTGGTCGCGTCGCTAAACATGGCCAATGCTCAGCCGACGCTTTTTCGCATCATGACCTGATTTTTCTGTCATATAAAATTCGTCCTCCTAAGGCTAAAGCCAAAATTCTCATGCAACCTAATTTTGGTGGTATGAACGCTAACAGTCTTTGTGAGGATGCCAGCTGTATTGATTGGTCACCTTTGTTTGCCGCTACTTCGGTCGATGAGCAGGTTAATGTCTTCAATACTAAACTCATCGAGCTTTATGATATTCATGCACCTGTGCGAGCTGTTAAAGTTAGACATTTTCCGGCGCCGTGGCTGACGGATGAGATCAAAAAGTTATTGCACAAAAAAGCTGCAGCAAAGTCTAAATACAATCGACGGCCTACTGATGCGAATAGGGACAAATATCTCTCTATCCGCAATCTCTGCAATAAGATGTGTAGGAATGCTAATCGCCAACACATTCATAACTCTGTCCAAAACGGAGATGCATCCAAAGTTTGGAATTTCCTAAGATCATTGGGGGTCGGTAAAACGCGACAAGGATCAATCCCTAAAGATTTAGATATCGATGCATTAAACATCATCACAGCTTCGTCCAATTTCGATAGGACAGTAAAATTGAATACATTGGATTATCTTTCGTCTCTTCCGACTCCCAGTTATGCTCCATTTGTTTTTAGTCAATTCTCCGCATGTGATGTTAAGAAGAGCATACTATCAATTACTTCCAATGCAGTGGGAAGTGACTGTATCAGCCGTAAAATGTTACTCCCGGTGCTGGACGTTATCCTTCCTGTCATTTGCCACATCCTTAACTTTTCTGCGTCTAGCGGTCTCTTCCCATCCTCATGGAAAGATGCGCAGATAATTCCTTTACCAAAAAAATCCAATCCCTCATCCTTTTCTGAATTCCGCCCAATATCCGTCTTACCATTCTTGTCCAAAGTCTTAGAACGGTTAATTCATAATCAAATAAGCACTTTCCTATCCAAAAATAATCTCCTCAATCCCTTCCAGTCCGGCTTCCGTCCTGGTCACAGCACCACTACAGCTCTTCTAAACATTACGGATGATATAAGGTCAGCCATGGAAAGTAGTAATCTGACGGTCTTGGCAGTGCTGGATTTCAGTAATGATTTTAATACTGTTGATTTCGACATTTTGCTTGGCATTCTATGCTCTCTTAATATATCTCCATCAGTGGTTGACTGGTTTCGTAGTTATCTGTACGGGCGCCGGCAACGTATATGCATCGGAGAGAACTTGTCTTCCTGGTGTAGTACTTCTGCCGGGGTACCACAGGGTGGCGTTTTATCTCCTTTACTTTTCGCAGTTTTTATAAACTCAATCTCCAATGAACTAATTTCTTCCTACCATCTTTATGCAGATGATCTGCAATTATACTCGCGAGCTCCTCTCGGAAAGCTGACTGAGGCTTTAGCAACCATCAATCATGATCTGGCTCGCATTTGCGATTGGAGCAAGAGGTATGGGCTTAAGGTAAACCCTATAAAGACGCAGGTAATAGTAGTGGGCAGTCCTAGAATGGTTTCTAGGATCAACTGGACGACTCTTCCCCAAGTTATTTTTGACAATGTAGTAATTCCTTTCAGTGAGAAAGTTAAAAACTTGGGGATATACATCGACGGGAACTTCTCTTGGACTGCCCAACTGCAAGAAGTTAGCCGCAAGTTGTTTGCATCTACTGCAACTTTGAGGAGACTACGTAATTTTCTTCCGACTGCCACCAAGATTGCGCTTGCACAATCTCTTCTTCTTCCCATCCTTGATTATGCTGATGCCAGCTATCTTGACCTTACTCAAGAACAACTTGATAAACTTGAGCGGCTTCAAAATTTTTGTATAAGGTTCATATTCGGTTTACGCAAATATGACCATGTTTCCGAATTCCGTGTAAAGCTCAAGTGGTTGCCAATTCGCCTTCGCCGGAATACACATATTCTTTCTCTTTTGTTTAATGTGCTCTTTACTCCTTCCACCCCTCTTTATCTCAAGGATCGTTTTCAGTTTATCTGCGATTCCCACACAAAATCCCTGAGGTCATCAGTTAACTTGCGACTTAAAATGCCAATGCATTCCACATCTTTCATGGATAAATCTTTTACAGTCCAGGCTGCTCGTCTGTGGAATGCATTGCCTGACCCAATTAAACGTGCTCAGTCGTTGCCTGTGTTTAAAAGACTCATCAAGGAACATTACTTATCGCTGTAATCGTACTCTTAGTTTTTTGACAGACTTTGTCTATGATTGTTATACGTCATTTATTTTCACGTCTTATATATTAAATATGTATGTATTTATTATATTGCATATATATCTATTTGTGTTTTTATTAGGTATTATTGTATCATTATATTCATTGTTGGTATTGTTACACCCCTGACAACCCCATGTCATGTCCAGGCAATCACTGTCCATTCCAGGTTGCCTGGAAGAGATCGCGGAATGCGATAAGGCCGCCCGTTGTATATTTTTAGTTTTAAGTTTCTTTTGTTACTGTATTTTCTGTGTACAATAAAGAATACATAAATAAATAAATAATGTAATTTTTAAAATAATAACGTTCATCTGATCAAAAGATTATGTAATGCTATTTGTATTTTGTCTCCCATAGTTTCGTGAAATCTCCCTAGTAATAAACTGACAACACTGGCTAAATCAGACTAACCTACAAAGTAACGAATTAAAAATCGTGTTTTCTTATAATAATAGTGGTTAAATAACAAAACCTACCGATGAAAAGTGATCTTGGTGTTATTATACAATTTGCCCACATAATTGCGACACAGCCTGACGGCACAAACCGGCATAATTAATTATTTTTCGTGAACACTTTACCCTTACGTGTTCCAAGTGACACTGACGTAAGAAAGAAGCGGGTCTACCAATTATAGTAGACTTTATTTGAGCCGTTCAGGTAGTGTCAATGTGGCATCTAGACAAGTATATAATCAAAGAAACAGCTGTCACTTTACGATCAAGTCTTAAAGATCTGGTGTATTTATAACGAATAAATATCCGCAACGGCTATCAGCGACATTTGTTGTCAGGCATTCTTTCATCTGGGTGTGTCACTAGGTGATTGAGTTGTACTTTGGTACTAGATGGCGTTGAGGTCGGAGCGGAATTAATAAAATTTGTTATAAAACCTATTAGATATAATTCAACAATCACACAATTTCCCACATATCTAGGTTATTAATTTTTGGTAAAAATAATTACATAAAGAAAACCATGGACATGACGTGTCTATTGGTTGATAAAATGCTCAATGTCTATGGCTGACAAGAGTGACATTTCCTTTCCATTGCTAATTCTTCATCGAGGTCACGAAGAATTCCTATAAAAAAAAGGTTGATCTAAGACAATCTGAATGACTCGGAGGCGGCAGGGAAACAGACCTAAATATAAAAATAAAATGTGCCAGCAAGCGCTGTGAGTATTAGTTGAATTAAATTATATTTTCATGCTTGTGAAACAAGTGCTTATATGATGCCCATCCTGCATTTTTTCCATTGACAGGGCTCATTAGGATTAATTTTAACTAAATAATAAGTAAAATAACTATGGTCAACTACAAGTAAGAGCGACAGCTACAGTGTTCAACAACAGGCTCCGAATACCCATGATATTTTGACCGGTGAAAAACTGGATGCCAGCTGCACAGAGGAACGGTGCTGATTGAGATATCATACATCTGGTACTATGTTTTAAGGGTATAGCCCATACACAAGTAAGTGTCATATGTATAAATTATGAAGCTGTAGTGCTGCTGAAATTAATATTAAACTAGTTGACCAAATAGAAAGACTTTTACTTCTGTCGACCCTCATGCGAAATTATCCCTGCAATTGTCTCATCCTGATCACCTACCCCTGAGCTACAGCTGGTGAGTAGAGTAAAAATTCTACCTTACATATTGCTATTCGGTATTTTCTACATCCAAGTTATCGATTGTCAACGGTATCTTATTCTGTTATCGTAAAGGGATTTTGTACATTTTTGATAGGAAAAATTGAGCCGGTTTTTCCCTGTACCGAAGAGGCGCTCAAATCAAGTCCACCTATTGCTTCCGGATATATTTTTTAATTTATTTAGTTGACTAAATGGCTTAGTTATAAAATTCAAACAAGTGTAATCGCATGTAACAAGTTAGCCCTTTCTAAAGTAACCATATTAGAAAAAGAAGAAAAGGCCTTCCCTGAATTACTTTTATCTATAGATAGCTAACTAATGGGTTCATTTACTGATTCAGTATAGAATTCCGTGAAGTTTGTGTCCGTCCATACGCGGTCGTCACTATAGAAGTATTGGCGCCATCAGACTCGAGAATTCTTCGGGTCTTATCGGCTCCAACGAATTTATTTTTTCTGATTCGATCATGCATAGCAACTATAGTCAAATTATTGTTTTATTGGCAACATGGAAAGTTTGCGCAACGATTCGTCATTATCACTAATGGCCCCTATGAGCCATACTATTTATTGTTGTTATGGGATCTTTATTGACACGTATAACACGACACACACACGACTGTTATTCTTCAAAGTGTGGGCAGACGTTTTTAATTTACCAGTTACAGAAAAGTTGAAAGGGAATCGCTGGTATGCTCATGTGACGAGAAGGGAAAAACGCATGTAACTAAAAGAGTTTTGAAGGAATACAGATGTGAATAGAAGGCCAACCGAAATACGTTTTGTGCCGGACATAAGCCTCCTCCAAGCGTCGCCACACTAATCGGTCCTGTGCGTTTCGCATCGACAGGACTCCCGCAGCCTTGACCAGATCGTCGCTCCACTTAGATGGAGACCTTCCAAATGCGTCTTCCGGTACGCGGTCGCCACTCTAGAACTTTTCGGCCCCAACGACCATTTGTTCTGCGAGCAATGTGCCCTGCCCACTGCCACTTAAGTTTGGCAATTCTTCGGGCTATGTCGCTAACCTAGGTTCTCTCGCGGATGTCCTCATTTCTGATTCCATCACGCAAAAAGATGCTGAGCATAGGTCTTCCCATTGCCCTTTGAGCAACTTTAAGCCTTCTGAGGCCTATTGTGAGCGACCACGTCTCTTTCCTGTAAGTAATCGGCAACACACACTGGGCATAGACTTTCGTCTTGAGACACTGTGGTAAGTTGGACGAGAAGATTTTAAGCAACTGCCCGAACGCTGCCCAGCCGAGTCGAATTAGACGGTTGACCTGTTTCTCGAAGTTGGCCCTACCCAACTGAATCGTTTGCCCCAGGTAGATCTAGTCGTCCTCAACTTAGAGTATAGAGTCTCCGGCCTTGATAAGAGTGGGTGTTACATAATATGGGCATTCAACATCACCTTGGTTTTGTCCATGTTCATCCTGAGATCCACTCATCCGGCAGCTCTATTGAGGTCATCTAGCATTGTACTGAGGTCCTTCATGCTCTCAGCCATGACCACTATCTCGTCGGCAAACCGAAGGTGAGTGATGTACTCGCCCATGACGTTGATGCCTAGCCCTCTCCAGTCCGAAACCTTGAAGACATCCTCCAGTGCAGCAGAGAACAATTTCGGCGAAATGACGTCTCCCTGCACCTCGATGTACAGGATATCGATGTAGAGACTGCAGAACAGCCTAAGACTCAATCGAATCGAAGGCCTTCTCGTAATCCACAAATGCTAAACAAAGAGGTAGGATATACTCTTCAGTCTTCTGTATAACCTGCCCCAGCGTAAAGACTTTTCGGAAACCAGCTTGTTCGAGAGGCCGGAAATCGTCAAATCGTGATGACTCTCGAAAAAAACTTGTAGACATGGTAAAGAAGTGAGATGGGCCTATAATTCTTTAATCGGGCATCGTCGCCCGTCTTGAAGAAGATTACCACCACACCCCTGCACCGTACCTGTGAAGTTTTCGCCTCGAGTATGACGAAATCAAACAGCTTCTGAAGGGTCTTAAGTACCAGTATTCCACCCGCCTTCAGGAGCTGGGCCGTAATTCCGTCATCACCCGGCGCCTTTTTGTCTTTAGTTGTTTCAGAGCTATCCATATCTCGTAGATGCTGACGTCCGAGATGTCTTCGGTATAGGTTTTCGGTATATTCGCGCGTGTAACCACTTGGAATATGTTCTGTGCCAAGTCTAAGTGGTCAAGGACTTGGCCCATATTCTAAGTCATGTCCTCCAACACGACTCCATTTCGAATCATCATAATGATATAACTAGGAGCTTGTTTTTTATTGATATCAATCGAGTGTCGACAGAGCTGGACTAATTGCACGCTCGGGAGAACTTATAGATCTAGAGTCCGTGAATGAGTTTGTGTATCTGGGCTCTATGATCAGTGAAACTGCGTTGGGGAAATTCCGATGAAGATGTGGGGAATATGGCAAGATATCAATCATCAATCATTTCAGCCGAAAGACGTCCACTGCTGGACATAGGCCTCCCCCAGGCGTCGCCACATTGACCGATCCCGTGCGTCTCGCATCCAGCGCCTTCCCGCAACCTTAACCAGGTCATCAGTCCACCTAGTGGGAGGCCTTCCAACGTATCGTCTTCCGGTTCGCGGTCGCCATTCCAGAACCTTTCGGCCCCATCGGCCATCCGTTCTGCGAGCAATGTGCCCTGCCCACTGCCACTTAAGTTTGGCAATTCTTCGGGCTATGTCGGTAACTTTGGTTCTCCTGCGGATATCATCATTCCTGACGTGATCACGCAAGGAAATTCCGAGCATAGCCCTCTCCATTGCCCTTTGGGTGACTTTGAGCTTTCTGATAAGGCCCATTGTGAGCGACCACGTCTCGGTCCCATAGGTGATCACTGGCAACACACACTGGTCATAGACTTTTGTCTTGAGACACTGCGGTAAATTGGACGAGAAGATACCACGCAACTTCCCGAACGCCGCCCAGCCGAGTCGGATTCGACGGTTGACCTCTTTCTCGAAATTGGACCTACCCAACTGGACTGTTTGTCCCAGGTAGACATAATCGTCTACAACTTCGAGAGTAGAGTCTCCGACCTTGATAGGAGTGGGTGTTACATGGGCATTCACCATGATCTTGGTTTTGTCCATGTTCATTTTAAGACCCACTCTTTCGGAAGCTCTACTGAGGTCATCGAGCATTTTACTGAGGCTCTCCATGGTCTCAGCCATGACCACTATGTCGTCGGCAAACCGAAGGTGAGTAATGTACTCGCCATTAACGTTGATGCCCAGCCCCCTCCAGTCCAGAACCTTGAAGACATCCTCCAGCGCAGCAGTGAACAGTTTCGGAGAAATGACGTCTCCCTGTCTCACGCCGCGCTGGAGAAGGATTGGTTTCGAGGTCTGATCCTGAAGACGGACTGACATGGTGGCGTTTTTGTACAAACACTTCAACACCTCAATGTACCGGTAGTCGATTTGGCACCGTTGGAGAGACTGCAGTACAGCCCAAGTCTCTATCGAATCGAAGGCTTTCTCGTAGTCCACAAACGCTAAACAGAGAGGCAGGTTATACTCTTCGGTCTTCTGTATAACCTGCCGCAGCGTATGTATGTGGTCTACGGTGCTAAAGCCTTTTCGGAATCCGGCTTGTTCGGGGGGCTGGAAATCGTCAAACCTGCGCGCGAGACGATTCGTGATGACTCTTGAAAACAACTTGTAGACATGGCTAAGAAGTGAGATGGGCCTATAGTTCTTCAACCGGGCATTGTCGCCCTTCTTGAAGAAGAGTACCACCACACCCCTGCACCATGCCTGTGGCGTTTTGCCCTCGAGTATGACAGAATCAAACAGCTTCTGAAGGGCCCTAAGGACCGGTTTTCCACCCGCCTTCAGGAGTTCGGCCGTAATTCCGTCATCACCCGGCGCCTTGTTGTTTTTTAGCTGTTTCAGAGCCATCCTAATCTCGTACAGGCTGACGTCCGGGATATCTTCGGTATAGTGTCGGGTCAATCTAGCTCTTGGGTCGTTTGCTAGACTCGCAACGGGCTTGCTGATCGAAGTGTACAACTGCCCATAGAATGTTTCGATCTCCCTGAGAAGCTCCGGTTTGGCGGATACGATCCTGCCATCGTCGGTCTTCAGTTTCGTGAGTTGGCTCTGCCCAATAGCCAGATCCCTTGAGAACACCTTGGAGCCTTTATTTCGCCCGATAGCGTCTTTAATACGCTCGGTATTGAAGCGTCGGAGGTCTCTTTTCAAGGATTTAGAGGTCTGTCTATTGAGCTGCCGGTATTTGCACGCCTCATCTGAAGACTGCAGGATCATCTCACGTCTCTCCTTCATAAGCTTGAGGGTGTGATCTGAGAGCTTTTTGTTTCTATCTGTACGACGGGTCTTGAAAAACTTAGACCCGACCGTATGGACAGCTTCCACGAACCCGTTGCTATATTCATCCACGGAGCTCCCTAGGCACTCGAAACGATTCTGGAGTTCGAGCTGAAAGCTCTCGGGGTTTTGGACCTGGATCTGTGCTGGCCGGAGCGTGGACTTCATCAGTCGAGACCTTTCAAGCTTAATATTAATGTTCAATGTGCCTCTTACCATGCGGTGATCGCTCCCGGTTTTTACCGAATTGATCACAGAGACATCATTGAACATTTGCTTCTTGGTTGACATGATGAAGTCGATCTCATTTTTTGTTGCACCATCGGGGCTCTGCCAGGTCCACTTCCTGTGTTCACGCTTTTTGAAGAAGGAGTTCATCATATAGAGGCCCTCCTTCTCCATAAAACTGGCCAGTAGGTGACCCCGGTGGTTCCGTTGTCCAACTCCAAATTGCCCCACTTGCAGCTCATCCTCGTCTCGTTTGCCCAGTTTCGCGTTGAAGTCCCCCATGACAACGGTGAAGTGAGTTTTGAAACCATGCATGGCTCTGGAGATATCCTCATACATGGTCTCTACCTCATCGTCGGGGTGTGCCGAGGTTGGGGCGTAGACCTGTATGACCTTCAGCGAATATCTTGAGGATATTCTGAGTATAAGGTACGCCACCCTGGTCGACACACTCTCGATCTTCACCACGTTGTTCACAAGGGACTTGTGGACGATAAACCCGACACCACCCTGGGACTGCCGGTCACCTTCTCGGAAATAGAGTAGGTTACCGGATTTGAGGATTATCGAGTCCTCCCCCTCTCTTCGGACTTCAGATAACCCTATAATACTCCATCGCAACCTGTTCAGTTCCTCCTCGAGTTCGGTGACCTTCTCGTCGGTCCGAAGTGTGCGCGTGTTGTACGTTGCCAGGTCCAGTCGTCGGTGATTGTTGGGGTAGCCGGATCTCGTCCGGAGATTCTTAGCACCCCTTGCCATGCCGTAGCCTCGACCGCTACCGTAGTCGAGGGTAGGCAAGCTGCCGGGTACCAGGGGCCATTTTTTATTTGTGCTATTCATTGGGGGGGTTTTGCCATAATCGCCACGCTTGGCAGGCGGGTTGGCGATCGCAGTATGGTTGTTATAGAAGCACAGAGAACGCTGCTGCCCATTCTCTGGTTTGTCCCTTAGTCGCCTCTTACGACACCCACGGGAAGACATGGGATGGTGAAATTCTTTACGTCCGGCACCATACGGAACAAGATATGAACATCTCTTAAACACCAAGAAGAGAATCGTTAGAACCCTGATATTATTGATTTTTCTTTACAGGTTCAAATCTTGGGCAATTCATTCGGTGGATCGAAGAAAGATTGAGACTTTTGAGATGTGGTGCTGGAAAAGATTGTTGCGTATAACATAGACAGCAAAACGCACTTATACGTCAATTATCGATCAGTTGAACATAAAAACCAGACTCACCACGATCTGCTACCAAAGAGTCCTAAATTACTTTGTTCACATTACTCGGAGTCAACCAGATAACGTGGGGAAACTGGTTGTTGTGGGAAAAGTGGATGGGAATAGACCACGCGGACGCTCATCCACTCCATGTTCCGATAAGATAATGGTGATTACAGGACTCACGGTGACCACCGCCCTGAGAAGAGCTGAAGTCAGTGCGGCTTGGAAGCAGCTCGTCAGTGACTCCGTCAAAACTTTGCAAGACGAAAACGACCTTCAGTAATGAAGACAACGATTAAGTAAAGAGAATAGAATCGAGGGTTTTTTACGATGTCATGGCGACTGAGTCCATTGGAGGTTCTTTATACAGACTTGGAATGCCTTAGGCCCGTATTCCAGATGCTCTTACTCAATTCAACCTCAATATTGGCCACACCTATCAATCAACTGCCAACCAATCACAACTCTCAAGTTTGGCATAATGATATGATTCTTCAGCTTGACATATGTGTACTCAATAGAGCAAGAGCCCAGACGCCCCAGACGTTACTGAATTATTTCTACACAAAATGTATGGTAGGTATTGAATGAAAATTAAAGTCTAAGTTAGCATGTACTAGTACGTTCCAAGTTCATACTAACACTGCAGATTTAATGTTAAAAGAGTTCGGTAATGTTTGTGGCATCTAGGATATTGGACCTGGGGTGTGATCATAAGCTCTTAGAGTAAGATTATTTTGAGATAGAGTAAGTGACAGATGTATATACGTCATGTAAATCTGTCTCTTATTATCACCCCCTTGAGCACGTTAATGTCAAAAAAAATCAAGCCAACCAATCACAACTGTCCATTGCCAGTTTGAGATGAGTTGATTATGAGAATGAGCATCTGAAATACCGGCCTTAAGTAATACGTACAAAATCAATCATTTGGTTGCAGTCACTTTGTTTTCTTCATTATAGCTTCACAAAAACACCGAATAGAGGCAAAGAAGTATTAAATATTCCCGTAATCGTTCCGTAGCTGTGAACTTTCAATAAAAGAGGTCATGACCAATCAATACATTGGAATGGAAGACAATGTAATAACAACAATTTGTTCCTACAAGCTACATGCATATTATACGCTACTTAACTTACCTGATATTTACCTACCTGTAATTAAAGTTACATTGAAAGAAATATTGGACCTTGCGAACTTTGCATTATTAGTAACAAAACAGTTTTGCTATTTTTTACAGTGTATTCTTAAAAAAAGTTTAAAGTACACTGGCGTTCAAGACTTGTACCACATTTTTGAAATTGTTATTTCTCCTAAACTATAAAATTCAGAATTTATAATTAAAAAATGTTTTGTAGAAAATGACATCTACTTTTTTGAAATTATAGTTTGTTATAATCGGTAATGTTTTTAACTTAAAAAAGATAGACAAATGGACTCTTTTCGAAAGAGTCCAATAATTTTTGGCAATACCTAATTATTTAAAGAGAATTTGTCAAACTCTTTCATGTTGTCAAACCCTTTTCCACGCCGCAATTAGGCTGCTGCTTTTGCTGATCCCGTATTGTTGTAATGATCACCCTTTAGTTGTAGGTATTCGATACATAACTCGTTAAAGAGGCTTTTGTCTTCTTACCTTAGATCGTACCAAAAATCTGTCTGGCTTTTCCGGATACCGCTTAGGTATCAGACAGTATTTTTTTTTCATTGCGAGAAGTAACGCGAGCACCAATGTCGAGGATCAAGTGCATTTAAACCGTTCTGCGCCAAACGAAAACAAATTGGACGAACAGGTGCTTGAGGTCTATTCGATCAGAAATAAGTTAGACCTAATAATTTATGATAGTTTATGCGCGATAATATCATTAATTCCTTCATATATTTAAAAATCTATCTACTCGACAACTTAGATCACTAATGAACACCGATGAATTGTCAAAATGAAAGCAAGCGCGCGTGGTTCGGGCTTTCAAAAAAAAGTTGCGTAATTAGGGTGCAGAGATCGTAGTAATGTACCTATAAATCAAAATATGTGTCCGAACCTGTATTAAAGATAAAAACCTTAGACTTGGAGCTCATGAACCCTTCGTTTTGACCTTCCTGTAAGTTTATGCGCGATAATATCATTCATTCCTTCATTTATTTAAAAATCTATCTACTCGACAACTTAGATCACTAATAAACACCGATGAATTATCAAAATTAAAGCAAGCGCGCGTGGTTCGGGCTTTAAAAAAAAAGTTGCGTAATTAGGGTGCAGAGATCGTAGTAATGTTCCTATAAATCAAAATATGTGTCCGGACCTGTATTAAAGATAAAAACCATAGACTTGGAGCTCATGAACCCATCGTTTTGAACTTCCTGTAAGTTTATGCGCGATAATATCATTCATTCCTTCATTTATTTAAAAATCTATCTACTCGACAACTTAGATCACTAATAAACACCGATGAATTGTCAAAATGAAAGCAAGCGCGCGTGGTTCGGGCTTTAAAAAAAAAGTTGCGTAATTATGGTGCAGAGATCGTAGTAATGTTCCTATAAATCAAAATATGTGTCCGGACCTGATTTAAAGATAAAAACCATAGACTTGGAGCTCATGAACCCTTCGTTTTGACCTTCCTTTAAGGCTAGAAAATATTTTAGTGATGAGTCATATCATAAAACAATTCGAGCCAGATCAGGAGTTCTTGAAAATAATAATAACCCCACCGCAGTATCTCTACGTTGACGTCGTGGTGGGGCTTGCGCGCTTCAATGATCCCTAGGTCTGCGTCGGTAGATGTTACTTTGCCGAAACATGCCTAAGGTGAGGGGCCAGACTAAGAGAGATACAATCCGCAGGGCAGCTTTGTGGCGAGCTGGTGGGCAGTGGCGACCCCACGGACCTGATCTCCAGGGAGAATTTTTGTCCCTCATCTCCGGCTTGCCTTTATTGGCCGGTTGGAGTGAACACTGACGGGGAACAGAGCTTCCACCTCTCTCTTGCCTTAATTGGCTGGCTTGAGTGGAGACTCGCAAGAGCAAACGTGCTCGGAGGAAGGAAGTATTTCAGTAAGGGCTGGTAAGGACTTGACCATCTTCCGGGCTCTGGGATAGTTGCGATAGCCGTGGAATACGGCTCCACTCCTCAAGCACATCAGGCTATGTTGCCTCCATGGCGCTACGTCACTTAAGTGCTAGCGCCCGTTTCTGGGGGCCCATTAATTGAGTGTGCAAGTCACCCCCTGCCATTTTGTAGCCGTGTTCAACAGTGGTCAGGCAGGGTCCAATAGCCGTCCTATAGTTCTAGGCACTCGGTCCACTAAGCTACTCAAACCCATAGCCCAATATCTTTTCTCCAAATTTTGCAATAGTCCTTCACCAACGCCCCGGTTGGTGCAGGACTATTGCAAAATTTGTCCTTGGGTGCACTTACTTTGTGCATACAGGGATAATCGCCGGCTGGTGTCACATTTAATTTAAGATGTCTTTACAAGGCCTCTACCAGTTGGCTCCGGCCCCTGGCACGCCTTTCAAAGGGCCAGGACCCCAGGGTCCTGAGACGTTTAAAGACATATAAATAATAATAATAATAGTAATATAATCTGTGGCGCTACTAAAAGTTTCAGTTACCTTTAGTAGCTCCATCAGCTGAAGATTGCTGGGGGCAAAGAGCTTCAAGTCATCCATGTAAAGGAGGTGAGATATAACCTGACCACCTCTCTTCATCCGATAGCCTAGCCCTGAATTCTCCAGCATCATGCTTAGAGGATTCAAGGCTAGGCAAAACCAAAGTGGACTCAAACTATCGCCCTGGTTAAATATACCTCGCTCGATCCTTACAGGTTCGCTATTCCTCTGGATATTTCGACATCCTGGATAGCGAAGGACTGTGCTCCATTGCCTAATACACGAGATCAGGAATGTGCGTAGAGTTGTATCTATTTTATACAATTTTAGCACCCTCATGAGCCATGTATGAGGCACCGAGTCAAAGGCCTTCTTATAATCTATCCAACATGTCGACAGATCCTTTCGGGATTGCCGAACCTGTTGGCTAATTGTCATATCAATAAGGAGTAGCTCCTTAGTACCGCGGGACCCGTTCCTACATCCATTCTGAGAGACCGACATGATGGAGTTATCGTCGACGTGTTTATTAATTTTAACTCTCAAAATGGATGTAAGAACCTTATAGACCGTTGGTAAACATGTAATTGGTCTATTATTTTTTTTCACAGCCTTCGACGATGGGGCAGTGACACGGTTACCCATTTCCAAACACGTCGACAATAACTCCATCATGTCGGTCTCTCAGAATGGATGTAGGAACTGGTCCCGCGGTACTAAGGAGCTACTCCTTATTGATATGACAATTAGCCAACAGGTTCGGCGTTCCCGAAAGGATCTGTCGACATGTTGGATAGATTATAAGAAGGCCTATGACTCGGTGCCTCATACATGGCTCATGAGGGTGCTAGAATTGTATAAAATAGATACAACTCTACGCACATTCCTGATGTCGTGTATGAGGCAATGGAGCACAGTCCTTCGCTATCCAGGATGTCGAAATATCCAGAGGAATAGCGAACCTGTAAGGATCGAGCGAGGTATATTCCAGGGCGATAGTTTGAGTCCACTTTGGTTTTGCCTAGCCTTGAATCCTCTAAGCATGATGCTGGAGAATTCAGGGCTAGGCTATCGGATGAAGAGAGGTGGTCAGGTTATATCTCACCTCCTTTACATGGATGACTTGAAGCTCTTTGCCCCCAGCAATCTTCAGCTGATGGAGCTACTAAAGGTAACTGAAACTTTTAGTAGCGCCATCAGGATGGAGTTTGGTGCGGACAAATGTGCAGTCATGCATGTAAAGCGAGGGGAGAATGTGGAATCCGTAGGAATTCAACTTGCGGATTCCATAAACCTGAGATCCCTCTCTCCAATCGAAACCTATAAGTATTTGGGTATGTCGGAAGCGTTAGGTATCAGTACTACTGGCATGAAGCAATCGTTGAAGGAACGCTTCTTTGGCCGCCTGAAGAAGGTATTCAATAGCCTTCTTTCGGGCGGAAACAAGGTGCGCGCCTTCAACGGTTGGGTCATGCCGGTACTGATGTACTCTTTCGGCATACTCAAATGGACTCAAACGGAACTTGACGCCCTGGATAGGCGGGTCCGTACACTGCTGACTGCATATCGAATGCATCACCCACGATCGTCAGTCGTGTGGAGGCCGAGGCTTTTTATATGCCAAAAACCTCCACAACCGCGAGATATGCAATCTCAGAGAATATTTTCTAAACACCGACGTGGGTATTCATCGAGATGTAGTAGCAGTGGACAAGGGACTCACCCCGCTCTCCTTGGCGAATGAGAACTGGCGCAAGCCTGTAGTGCTTGACACTAACGACCGCAAGGAGGTATGGCGGAGTAAGAAGCTTCACGGACGCTTTTTCCGGGCCCTACATGGGACCGATGTAGACCAATCAGCGTCCGTGGCCTGGCTGCGATTCGGTGACCTCTTTGGGGAAACCGAAGGTTTCGTCTGTGCAATTATGGACGAAGTTATCATGACGAATAACTACCGGAGATTTATTGTGAAGGATGGCACGGTTGACATCTGTCGGGCATGTCACCGTCCGGGTGAATCGATCCGCCAAATTATCTCTGGTTGTTCTCGTCTATCTAACGAAGAGTACTTGCATAGGCACAACCTTGTAGCCAGGATTATCCACCAGCAACTTGCTCTGAAATACACTCTTGTGGCGTCGGAGGTGCCGTACTACAGGTATGTGCCCGACCCAGTTCTCGAGAATGGCAATATCACATTGTACTGGTATCGGTCCATCATCACTGACAGGACTATTATCGCTAATAAGCCTGATATAGTGGTGGTGGACCGAATCGAGAGGCGTGCAATGATTGTTGACATAACTGTCCCGCATGACGGGAACCTCGTGAAAGCCGAGAAAGATAAGCAAATCAAGTATCTTGACTTGGCTCGCGAGGTTATCGAAATGTGGGATGTGGATACAGCGATCATTGTACCGATAGTCGTGTCAGCCCATGGCTTAATAGCCACGAGCCTCGACCAACACCTTAGGAGGCTCTCGTTAGGCGGCTGGGTCAAGGGCCTGATCCAGAAAGCAGTACTGCTGGAAACGGCTCGTATTGTTAGGAGGTTCCTCTCTCTGGAGCCCTGACCGCCGGTAGCTTGGACCCTGTTCCCAATACCAGTGGGCCTCTATTTTTTATATTTTTAATTGTTTTTCTTTTTTTGTGTGTGTTTTGTAAAATTATTTAAAAATGTAATAAATAAGAAAAAAGTTGAATAAAAGACATAATAAAAATACCCATAGTTTGTCCCCAAACTATGGGTATTTTTTATTGATTTGCGTTTTACCATTATATATATACGTCAACGGTGGTCGCCTATTCACTCTTGACTTAAAGACCCCCAGGTTATAGCTAGGAAACACTGAGCCATTATGCCAACTCCAAGCAAATACTTAGCTTGGTCAATGCCATACTTAACAAGAAGTTGTACACATTCATTTTCTACGAACTGCATTCTATAATCCTCATTTTCTTTATTTTTGTACTCTTGAGGCTGATTACTGACTTGAGCATTTGCAGAAAAAATAAAGCCTCTATTGCTGGTTACTTAATCTATTTAAATTAAAATATACTTATTTTACAATGAGATTATAACCTATTCATACTCTCTCTTTTTCCTCGTCCCAGCTTGTCTTTTGACAAAGGCCTCCTTCATGGCCGTGCACTTGACTCTGTCCCTCGCTACCCGTATCCATTCTGGACATGCCACTTTCTTGAGATCGTCTTCCCATCGCTTTACCTTTCATCCCTTCCTTTTATTTCCTCTCGGGTACCATTCTGTAATTATCTTGTCCACTTTTAAACAAAGTGCAGTTGGAAAAGATAAAAGGAACAACCAAATTTAAAAAAAGTTCATGTTGCATGGAAAATATTGAAATGGCGTTGGACCGGACATATGTTAGGAGAAAATAAAGAAAAGTGGACAAAAATAATTTGGAGATAAGAAAGTGTTAAACCGCACTTCAATGCCAAAGTTTGACAGGTTATCAGTTTTCATTGTTCATTAATGAATTACATTTGCAGTTTAAAGTGGAGTTTGGTAAATAGTCAAGTTTAAATTCTTATCAGCTTATTCCTTCACTACTAAATACATCGTTCAAAAGTAACTCGAAACAATTCGAAAAGATATGTAACAGACATAACGTGACCCCTGTTAATTTATGCGTCGTTACTCGCGTTGGGACTTGTTTAGACCACTTGCTTTTGTACAACGATCATGTGCAAGTGCAGAAAAAGTATATTGTCTAATACGCTTTTGGTTATTGCGTTATAAGCTTTATGTTGCTTACCTTAACCTTTTAAAAGTTCTAACGCAGACGTTGAGTAATTTTATTTCAATTAAAACGGCTCTTTACAATTAACCCCGCCAGCCAAGTTGAGCATAACAGTGTAGATTTGTTGTATCAAACATTTGACATCTTTAGTGAGATTTCTTTTATAATTTCCAATGTAGCAATGCTGAAGCTTCAGTCTCTTCAGGTGACCAAGTCTGCCAGACTCTGAAGTAGGTAACGGGCAATTATATTTTGATATGAGTACTAATGCCGCATACATAGTCAAAATTAAAATTTCGTTGTGCCACGTATAGATCTGCAGGGTAAATATGAAGTACTTGAAGTGGACTGTATTTTGGTTGTTTGTTGGGGTCTTGTTGAGGAATGAAAATACTGTCTTGATCCGTTTCTTCAATTTTATTCCTTACTATTGTTACCCCTTGTGGAGCTGAAGACCAAGCGGTCGGGCCTTTATACAAAACCGCTGGGCGATTACAATAGCGCCCCTCTCTCC
Source organism: Orthosia cruda (assembly GCA_964057195.1). Taxonomy (NCBI): domain Eukaryota; kingdom Metazoa; phylum Arthropoda; class Insecta; order Lepidoptera; family Noctuidae; genus Orthosia; species Orthosia cruda. The sequence goes on from OZ059838.1 coordinate 13,253,784, forward strand.
CATCGCTACTCGTGAATGGCACCATAGAAATGCCGATTTTATCAAACTTATCTTACCTAAATCTACACAAATTATACATTTCCTTAATCTACATACTTAATTCTACATATGAAAAATATAAAAGGTGTACAAAGGACAACACAAAAGACTTAACCTAGATTCCTCCTTACTCCAAGTATTAAAAACTATGAAAATATACATAATCTTATCTAATTAGGTACCTTTTCTCTAAATCTTATGTATATTGCAAGGTTATTTATTCTCCTACTCTAGAATTCGCGTGGAACATACATGTGTCATATTTTAAACAACTACGTGTTGACTTCTTAGTTACACGAAGAAGAGGAAGCTATGAGGCAATACTAACGGGACATCCTGTTTTCTCTCGCCGCGTCCGTGTTGTCACCATGTGTTTGGGTTACAATACAGGCCATTTATTCATTCATTTCTGGTTTTATGACGGTTAAACGACGGTTTAGTTGGGCCAGTTATAATACTGTTAAAATGCCGACAAGAGATCTATATTCTGTCATTCATAGACCCGCTAAAAACCCCAAAAACATGTACCTATAAAAAAGTCATTAACGAATTTAGCGTGGGAAGTGTCCATTTCTAAAAATCATCACGTGAAGTTCGGTGATTTTAACAGTACCTAGGAGACCGCTGGCTCTCATTATAATACAGTCAGAGATAGGTTTTGTTAAAGGAAACTAAAAACCATTGAATGTTAATTAAATAGGTAGATGTTTATGTAATACTAGCACTCCGTCCGCGACTTCGTTCGCGTGATTTCGTATTTTATCCTACAGATGACTTTCTTATGTGCAGTTAGTGAGGCGACCAAAAATAAACTATTGTTAATTAATAAAAATGGGGTATCGTAGATATCTAGGGTTAATTGGTTTGGGATGATTCATTATTTGACTTAAAGTATAATTTAGGATACTCCCCTAAAAACTTAATAAACCCTTTTTGCCCTGATGTGGCTCGAGTTTTTAACAACCCAAATATATTATTCACTCTTCTCTTCTCCATTATATTTTTTGTTTATGTTAGTCAGACGGGAAGAAGCCAAACCTGATTAATAGTGCCTCAGTTTCTGCGTAATTTAGTATCTTTATCCAATTTGTTAGTAATTGTTTATTGTGTATATATATATATATCTATTTATCCTATTATATAGTTGAGGAACCTGTGCTATGAGATCTTTCCGTCTTCTTGTTATTGTATTTTGATCGTATGGTAGATTTAATGTTTTTTTAGAACGGTATAAACGATATATAACTTTCTAAACAGAAAGCAGTCCACTATCCTGATAGAGACTTTCAGTAGAGTATGTTATCCTTTTTAAATACATAATTTTTATTACGGCGCGTTGTCCTCGTTCAACATGTATAAACTTTGATTTTGCAGCCCATATTGTGATACAGTAGGCTATAATAGATTGTGCCAGAGAGATATATATTTCATTTAATAAGTTTCTGTTTGTGCCTGATTTCTTTTTTATATTTATAAGTGCAATAGATCTTAATGTTTTAAAAATCCACCCCAATTTCCTAATCCTTCCAGTAACATGTTCAACATGAGAGTACCATGACAATCTGTGTTCAATAATTACACCTAAATATTTTGTTTCCAAAGCTATAATAATTAAGAGACAAGCGCAATTATTGTTTTGAGCTTTATCGCAAGAGTGTATTTTAATGTTAAACACATCATCTGGTTGTGAACTTTTATTGATGGAGAAGCATATGTAATTAGTTTTCGGAGTATTTAATGTGAGAAGGTTGATATCGACCCAATTCGCGATTTTGTACATACATGCCTCTGTCTTAATTTTAACATCGGACCAACTGTGCTCGTGGAAGACAACATCAGTGTCGTTGGCGTAGGAAAATATATTTGCGTTTTCAACTTTTAAATTACAAAGATCGTTAATGTAGGCCAGAAAAAGTGTGGACCCCAGAATACTACACTGGGGAACACCGAACAACACATTAGCATCATCACTAATATACCCTCCAATCTTTAACCTCTGCTTCCTGTTTGTGAGATAGTCTATAAAATAAAAATTAGAGGGGTTCCCCTTATTCCAAGATTTTCTAATTTGGTCACCAGGGTGGGAACGGAAACGGTGTCAAAAGCTTTCTTTAAGTCTAGAAATATCGTCAAGCATTTTTCCCTCTATCCACATGCTCAGTTACTAGCGTGGTGAGGGCACCAACTGCATCCTCGGTGGAAACTCCCTGTCTAAAGCCAAATTGTGTTGATATTATATAAATTTTAAACTTATTTAAATAATTCATTAATCTAGTGTTGGTTAATTTTCTATTACTTTAGATAGGGCTGGCAATACCGAGATAGGTGTGTAATTATTGACATAGCTTCCGTTCCCTCCTTTGTGGACTAGAGTAATAAAGGATTGTTTCAGGGGGGCTGGGAATACTCCGTTTCTGAAACAGATGTTAGCTAGATGAGCAATAACAGGGGCGACCTTTATTACAGTATTTTAGGAATTTCGTTGAATCACCATCCCAGCCAGGGGCACTATCCGACTTCAAGTTCCTTATGATTCCTTCTACTTCCCCTGTGTCAGTATCTAAGAGCTCGAATTAATTTATTTGTGTATGTAAATCGTTTTGTTGGTGATCAGGACTGTTATTATTTCTAGGTTGTATTTGTTGAGCTAGTTCTTTACCGATATTTGCGAAATAGTTATTTACGTAGTTTACTGACTCATTCGGAGTAGACTAGTAACGCTGCACTTGGATTTTTTGTTTTATTTGTATAAGTAATTGATTTAATGTTTTTCCAAAATAATTTCGTGTTGGTCACTGAGTTTGCTAGTAATTATTTTTTATATTTTCTCTAATTTTTTAAATTGGGTTATTACAGTAGTGCCTGTATCGGCTATATGTGATTTTTAAACATTCATTATGTGGGTCAGTCCGTGAGTTTTTTTGTAGTTATTTCTATTATTTATACAGCCGAGTATTCGCGGGGTTATCCATGGTTAGATGATACGTTTTTTAGGAATATTTCTTATTGTAGTATTATTCCTGATAGTTTCTGTAAGTTTTTCTGTAAGTACATCAGTTATTGCATTAGGATCATTACAGAACATCAATTCGTATAACGGATGACATTTTCATGGGTATTTGGTGGTCTCTCTAGTTCCGTGCCTATAGCTCTCTTTGGAAAACCCATACCGATTTGCTTCCGCTACCTAGGGTCGCTTGTCCGAGGGGATGGCGAGGTCGACGTAATGCACCGGATAAACTCAGGATGAAATGGCGACAGGTCACTAAAAAAAGTTTGATTAACACTCGCTAAACCGTATTTTAGGGGTGGTTTTGAAAAAATTATAATGACAAGCTTTATTGTTTACTTAGGTTGGTATTTATATTTATGTCAAATTTCAAATTTACTAACCCAAGAAATAAGATGCTTAAAAAAACTTTAACACGGGGGGTTTTAATGTCTTTTTTTAAGCATCTTAACAACATCGTCTTTTTGGGGTACTCTCCAACTTTTATTGTTTACTTAAGTTGGTGTCAGTCAATTAAGACATAAAGGGTGAATTTTGGGGTTTTGGTTTCTTCAATGATTACTATGAATTTTTTTACAAGATACTGGTTTATTCTAATTATTACAGACAGACAAATATTTCGACCACTCGCGCGGTTGTCAATATGAGAAGTGGTACATAGATTAAAAACATTTTCACTCACACCGCCACGATAATTGCGCCTTGCCGAAAGCTGAAGGCAAGGTTTAGTAGCACAGCAGGGTGCTAATAGACAGTCAGCAGGTGAGTCTAAACAGTTGGTATTTATGTCAGGTTTATTAACCCAAGAAATGATTCTTCAAAAAAAAAATTACACCCCCTAAATCGTCTTTTGGGGTAGTTTCCAAAAACTAATGATGACAACCTTTTTTACTTAGTTTAGTATTTGTGCCAAGTTTCAAGTTTATTAATCCAAGAAATAAGATTCTTCCATGCAAACATCAACACCCTCTAAATCGTCTTTAGAGGGTAGTAAAAATAAAAACTAATATTGTCAACCTTTATCATTTACTATTACTATTTGTGCCAAGTTTCAAGTATATTAGCCGAAGGAATTAGATTTTCCATACAAACTTTCAACCCCCCTTTTAACCCCTTGTCGGAGGAATTTCCAAAAATCCTTTCTTAGTGCGCACTTACGTCACTTGAGGAACCTCCCAGCCAAATTTCATCTTTATACGTCAGTTTTCGATATTTCGTGACCTTTCGCTTTTATATATATAGATAGATTTTCTGTCCTTTACACTTACATCGTTTAAATCGCAATAACACCATTCATGATTTTATTAGATGTTAGGAGTTGGTTTAAAAAATATTTAATGATCCTTATGCTATTAAAAGCGACTTCAGAGTTGACTAATGTATCATCAACATAGGAGAATCTTTAACTAAACGATACCTTTGTTCTCATAAGGACATATTCTCATAAAGACAGATTAGCAGAAGGACAGATTCTCTTAAGGACAGTTTCGCATAAAGACAAAGTACAGTTAAGTTAAAAATAATATATATAGGTATATTTATTTACTTTTTTACTTTAGAACGAAACCAAAAAAAAACACTCTATGACCGATATTTTATCGTTTGCGAAATCCAAAATAATGTTCAAAATTTTACTGTCAACCAAAATATCAGATTTCCTTCTTTTCTTTTCCTGCACCATGAAAACCGCTTATTAGACCACCACCGACTATTTTTAAATTGGACAGTTTTGCTTCCTCTTTCAAGAGTGTGATGAAAAAAATAAAGGTGGTCTTTTAGGAATCTTAGAATTAATCCTTCGATGGCATTCGTGGTTCGAAATTTGAATATAGCAAATAAAAATATCGCTGGTAATGAGTTTCATCCACTGTTTACTGAAATAGTCTTGTAAAAATAAGCTTTTCTCATTACTAGGGCCTAACTCGCATAAACAACTCCGGTATGCAACCGGTATAAGCGTTGCAGGCTATAGTGCTAATAGGGAGAAAAGTTGAGTGTATTTACGACCCTCTTTAGAAGATCTGAATCCAATTAAGTTTTGACTTCTGCCAAATTGCATTTATAAAATGATAGTAGCAGCCTTTTAGTAGTATGTCAGGATATGTTAACTTGATAGCTTGGATAATAGCTTTTTCTTAATCACACTGCTTTGTAAAACTGTATGTATGCGTGGCGATGAAAGTGTTAAGGGCCTAAAATAGTGTACCTTTTCTGTCTTTATGCGAAACTGTCCTTATGAGAATCTGTTCTTCTGCTAATCTGTCTTTATGAGAATCTGTCCTTATGCGAACAAAGGAAACGATATATCATCGCATATAAGTATGTAGGTAAACACTTGAAGTCTATGATTAACTTCTTATATATGAAATAATATACTAAATAAATAAAACTTATCACAATAAATAATAGTGTAATGTCAAAATTATTGTCTAATCTCGCATCTTAGTACTTCTAATTCTACACCAATATGTATGGTTGCAAAGATGGGATGTAATGCATTTTCTTTGGTAGATTAGGTGACAGTTGTGAGTGGACCCTTTGTCTGGGCTCAATCTTCAGTCTGAAGCCATCAGTCCTCTTGAGGATGATTTCAGGCTGGAGTTTGAACTGGTCTTCAGTCACATCGGAGGTCACCTTGTAGTTACGGAGGACCGTGGAGAGGAGGATAATAAGACGAAGAAATATTTCTAAGTTTTTATTAACAGACAGATTTTAACTGGGCTGCCGCGATATAATGACAAACTTAACATATTACATAGTTAATAATCAGGTTAGTATTAATAATAATAATTAGTAATCAGGTAGACCGAGTCTAAGCCACATGTTCCCCTATCTGTTTTGATGTAGACTTAATTTTAACGATTTCTTAATTAATTAAAGCTAATACTAAGGGCCGGTTTCTGAATCGAGTACTTTAATTTAATGCCAGAGTTTGTCTGGTTTTCAGGCTACAGTAGACTTAATTATGCTCTACTTTAAATTCTTAATTCAGAAATCGGAGATAAGATTTCTTTGATGTGATTTGCTGAATCAAACAGCAGTGGATGGGACTCGTTTTCTTGGTTCGACCTTAATCCTAAAACCGTCGGATCTCTTTAGGATGATATCAATTTTCAGTTGGAATTCTTTTTCAGGTATTTCGGATATACATTTGTAGTTCCTCAAGATGGTTGACAAAAGGATTTTCAGTTTCAGAAGTGCGTACTTGCGTCCTGAAAAGTAACGTTGAAAAGATTTTAAGATAATACTAGGTTTTGCTCGCGACTTCGTCCGCGTGCAAATAGGAATTCTTCATAAATACCACCTGCAACTGATGCATTCTATGGAAACTTAGGGTTGTTGGTGACACGATGTGGAAAAACATTACGTGGATCTGCATTAAATCAACCTGACTTTGTTCTATTTTCTTTGAACTTTGCCCCACACTAGGAATGTCTTCCTGTATCGTGGCTGCGTTAACAAACATTTAAATACACATACACAAGACACACAGATCCGGAACAACTTTCTATAGACAATACAAATATTTATTCCGTGCGGGAATCGAACCCGCGACAAGCAACGCAGCAGCCGATCGCTCAACCACTGCCCCAACGGTGTCGTCATATATAGCACTGAATAAAAAGACCCTAATAATTTAACGATTTCATCAATAATAATAATACCAGCCTGTAACTGTCTCACTGCAGGGCAAAAGCCTCTTCTTATACATAGAAGGCACAAGCATTGATCACCACTCTTGCTCAAGACAGGTTGGCGGTTTCAAACATATTATTTCTATAAGTCCAGATTTCCTCGCGATGTTTTCTTTCACCGTTATCAGCGATGTCCTATCAATAAATAGGAAATCTATTCTATGTTTGACAACTAATTAGTATTAAATTAATGTATTTACTAACGATTTAGTATTAAATTATTTTTTATTTAAATTAAATAATTATACGCAATGGCTATCATACGATGGATTATAATAATAACTATAAAACATTTGCAAATGAATGTGCTGATTACTGTCATCTAAATCTATGATATACTGAAATTAAATTTTAAGCCTTTTGTCTCTGAATCAGATTTCTTTGTCTTCAACTGAGAGCCATGTTGTTGGTGCAGTTCTAGCTCTATTAAAAATCTAGAGCTTTTACAACCTTAATGTTGCGACTATACATTTACGGGGTATATTAATATTTCTATTAAAATTACCAATACTTACTAGAAACTCATTGTTCAAATCAATCATTGTTCTTGTTTGATCATGATGTACTTACTAAAGATTTAAATCTTAAGAACGCCTTACCGCGCCAAAACTGGCTGCTGTTTTGTTTAGACATGGATACTTCAGTCACACACAATGACGCAGTGACTTGACATGACTGCAATGGTAACGTCTGATACGGGACGAATGAGCTTAATCTTCTTAGTAAACATTTTGTACTAACCAACACAGCTTCTGGGACCAGCACTGAAGGGAATATAGCTGTAGTAGTGCCTGTTTTGCATGTTCTCTGGCAAGAAGTTGTCAGGGTTGAAGGTGTCAGGGTTCTTGTAGTGCTTGGGGTGGCGGTGGATGCTGTAGGTAGCGACGACCACGGTAGCTCCAGCAGGGAGGGTGTAGCCGTTGGTTGCTGGTTGATAAAAGACAATGTTGTTAAGAATTTAGTAGCACAAATAAAGGTTGAGTACCTATTTAAAAATACTAAAATATTTTGAAAGTAAGAGATTAGTAGGCAGATTAGAGAAAGTTCGAAAGATGCACAAGAGACATTAAGTTGAAAGGGAAACGTTTGTCTTAGTTTGCGCATTTAGTGGTGAGGATGATCCATGGGAATAAAATAATGATGAATATGAATGTGTACGGATGAATAGAAAGCGGGGACCAAAGGATAGACGGAAAATATGTGAGGAATATTATCAAAGAAAAATAAGTTAATAAAAGCGTGTCGTTTCACAGGAAAAAGTAATTTGTTGCGCTGACCCTATGTAACATGGTATAAAAGAAGGAATGCAACAATTATATAACAGTTCGTCTTTATATAGGTAATATCGAAGCAGACATGATGATATTAAATGTTGAGATATTATTCGAGTTAATCTTTCTCCCTGGAGATGTCTAAGATTTGACTTTCAAGAATTTATTATATAAAAAGAACTCAAAAATTCTTACCAATCTTAGCATCTCTCTTTAACTCCCTTGCAATGATGGGTACTGGTGGATACATCCTAAGGGTTTCCAGGATCACTCGCTCTAGGTACTTCATTTGAAGGGTATCGTTGAAGGTGGCGGGACGGTCGGAATCGCCGAAGATCTCGTACAACTCATCGTAGACACGAGTTTGGACGTCTTGATGGAGTCCAAGTAGGCACATGACGAAGCTGGAGCCGGCTGCTGTAGTGTCGTGACCCTAAAATTTTATAGAAGTAAGTTTTTGAGTAACTTGATCTTAGGATTTCGAAAGCAAACTGAAGTTCATCGTCCTAGCCTACTTCACATGAAACGACTGCCTATCTGATCTCCACAACCCAGCAACTTGGTACCTTATGGTAAGACTGGTACTCGGATTCCGGCTTCTGCATACTCGTAACGATTTCCGAATATAAACATTATCAATCCAATGGTTTAAGAATATAAATTCCAATTTCTGCAATTGCAACATCTATATTGGTTTCAGTTCAAAGTATTCTTTTTAGGGTTCCGAAGTCAACAAGGAACCCTTATATTTTCGCTATGTCCGTCTGTCCGTTTGCAGCTTAGTTCAGATACTCTTATTACTAGAAAGCTATAATTTGGCATGGATATACTTTATAATAATTCCTACAAAGTTGTAAAACAAAATCATGAAAGAACTTTTTTTTTTCTTTAGACGTAAAGTGGGGATGTATTTTTTTTTCTCGTCTATCCCATGGTGTGGGGTATCGTTGGATGGACCATTAAAAATATTACGGGTCTGATAAAACCATTTTTCGATTCAGAGATCCGATTGCGTAAACTTAAGCTTTAGATTGCAAAGAGTCAAGTGACACCCCCCCTGCCAGCGAAATGGTTACTTTTAGGTATGTGAAAAAGTTCACGGCTGTAGTATATATAACGAAATTAAAAGAAAAACTATCACAGCTAAGTAGGCTTTACAAGTTTACGAGTAATATTCGACCAACTTATAAAATGTATTTGGAACAGTAAACATTTTGTACAAATTACTTAAATAAAGTTGTTAGCTGTGTAAAACAGATAGTAAATTTATGCTTATGAACCATATTAAAATATACAAAAAAATCACTACCTCCTAAATAGTAATAATTTCTAAATTAATAATGTTTAAGCTCGAATAACGCATTGGAGTGGGTGAAATCGTTGACAGTACCGGTCCGTACGGCGCATTCGCAGTATAGTCTATTTTGTTTTAGTGCAGAAGTATTTTCGACGTTTTGTAATCTAATATCAAGCCAGATTCGATTGCTAAGCAAATGCCGCTACCCGACCATAGATGGCAGTATTCTCAGTGATATTTGTGTCATAGGTCGATATTTACTATTATTCAACCAAGGTCACACCAGTGCAGTGCATTCACACATTTCAGTTTTAATTACATTATCGATACCCGATTTCTTTATTAGAAAAAATAAGACTTGGTTTTTTTTTAATTTGAAGTCTTATATATTTTTTATAAATAAAATTAATTTATATTTATGTACTAATTTAATTATGCTCATTGAGGCGGTCGGGCCTCTTTACAATATTATCTTATAGGCTGAAAAACGGTATATATCTTCTTGCAGATGTTGACAATCCGTATGATCCTTAATTGACTTAAAAACTTTCAAATTGGCGGCATATAATAAGAATATTGAACATTTTAAGCAATCATTGATGTAATGAATATAATGAATAACCCAAATTCGATCCCTTAGGTACGCCAGAAGTAATGTTTATGGTAGCAGAATTGAAACCTCTGATAACTACCTTTTGAGTTCTATTTAACATATAAGATGAGAACCAACGAAGTAAATCACCGCGGATACATTATATGCTATTTTTGTAAGCAGTAATTCATTATCTACCTTGTCGAAAGCGTTTTGGTATAAAATAGGTAACGTATAAACAGCATCGACTTGAACTTGCTGATCCATGTTATTAATTGTGTACTCAGTAAAAATTAATAGGTTTCTAGTTGTGGACTTTCTTTTAATAAATCCGTGCTGTTGTTCTATTATAATTTTATAAAAGGTCTTGTGTATCTATTTATAGACAAGCCTTTCAAAAAGCTTCGACAAGGCGGACAGAAGGGATATGGGACGGTAATTTTGGACGTCCTGTCTTGAACCAGTTTTATATATCGGAGTTATGTTAACTCTTTTCCAAATTTCTGGAAAAGGGCCTTCCGACAAACATCTATTGAAGGTAATGTGAAATGGTGTGCACACACTATTCGCAGTCTTTAAAAAAAAGTAAAAGGCAGGTTATCAGGTCCTAGGCTTTTAGTGGAATCCAAGGCTTTTAAAGCATTACGAATTTATTGAGCAGTAAAACAAATTTTTGTGATATGAGTAAGATGTTCATTACTTTCTTCAGGAGGCGACCATGTATCAGAATAAAAAAGTGAAGCTCTCATAAACGGGGTGAAAACAATTTGCAAACATGTTGCAGATCTCCTCTGGATCATTAGAGCTTTGATCTCTGCAAAACATAGAAGACGGAATACCAGCATTGCCTTTACGATTCGAAATGTAACTCCACAAATATTTTACATTTTTCTGAATGTTTTCATCTTTGGCTTTCGGTGCTTACAGTGAGAGAACTGTGCATAATCTGCGATGTTGCAATAGGATTTGTATTGCATGTCTAATGGATTTTATGGACGATTCATTCTTAATAATGGCACAAAAAGGAGGATGATTATTATCAGGGGGCATCAGTAAATTTGGAGGTGTGTGTGAAAGGCAATCATTGTTACTAATTAGTAAATCTAGAATACGTCCCTTATTATTTGTAATTGAATTACACTGGTAGGCGTTTAGTAGAGAAATAAAATTGGTCATACGCCTACTAGAAGATGAACCGTTTCCGCCATCGGAAGTAATTGTAGCGTTGTTACCCGTCGCAGGAGGCCACTCGAGGTTGGGTAAGTTGTAATCACCGAATAAATAAAAATAATTAAAGCCAAATTCATCTGTAAGTATTTCAAAGTGTGCAAGGTAAATATCTTCAGAAGATTGTGGAGGAATATAGACTACGAATTTATGATATTTGTCACTTCCAGAACCAGGAAGCTGAACATAAATACTTTCAATAAGAGAACATTTCGGATTTCACGCGTTACACTATTACATCGTAGGCTCTTTAACATCGCGACGAACTCCACCGCCATTTTTTTGTTCGTTATTGCCCGATTACGGTCGCATCTATAAACTGTGTATCTCTAATCTATGAATGTATTGTACTGTCGAATATTTGGTTAACCATGTGGTTAACACCCCAAATATTAAAGAAAGTAATACGGATACATCTCCGTTAAAACAATTATATCGCAGCAGTGCAATTGCACGTTGTATGCAGTTTGGTCCGGAGCCCCCTACAGTTTTGGTAGTAAATGGTAACGTTATCCAACTCGATGGAAACACAACTCAAACAGCAGTTTGACATGCAATGAGGCCAAAGAACAGACCAATAGAAGAAACAATATTGTTTAAGGCCAACACAGATAAACCTTCACCACCGTTTAACCACAGATTCGACCGCCTACAACAGACATGAAAATAGCTTGGAAAATAATAAATTTGAATTTGACATAGCACGACATAATTTATTAAAACAAGAGCAGCTTGTTATGTTTTTTTTTCTTTAAACTGATCGCCTCACTTACTTTACAGACAAACATACCTGATAGACGTAACTTAACTATAAAACTGACACAATAGCAAAGTGAACTACAATCATTGTTGTTAGTGTTTATTAGAATTCGTAGGTTGTTTAACAGGCTTAATTTTGGCAATATCCTCGAGTGATCGAATGGCAATGGATGGCGCTGACTCATTCTCTCGCACGAGTATAGTGGCATGCTTGACCCATACGTATTTAAAGTTGTTTATAATTGCTGCGTATTTGCATTGACGAAATAATTGTTTCCTTTGAGTGTTAAATATACATACGATTCTGATTTCCAGTGAAACCCAGCTGATCGCTCTGAAGTCCCTTAGGAAGGAAGGAAACGCTCTTAATATATGATTTCTTAAAATACGGGAGTTCAACTTCACAAATGTTCTTAGGGTTTGCACTTTGTTTGAGTGCGTGTGGTACTCTCTGAATGCTAAGTACGTATTTTTGATTCAAAGAAAATTTTATTTTAGAGCTGATATCTTCCTTTCGGTTTGTAAATATTTGGAGATTTTAATGAAGAATATCTCCGTAACAGCAATACTGCAGTATTCAAATTATTGAGTGAAGCTGGTTATAAATCTTTATTACAAACGCTTGCCTCTACCCGCGGTGGTACTCAAATAGATCATATTTTTTCTAACTTCACTTTTGAAGTTGGATTTTATAACTCCTTCTTCAGTTACCATCGTCCTATGTGGGCCCGTTTGTAAACGTTGTGAGCAGCCGAAACTGTTTTAATGTTCATGTAACAACAAAAACCCTCTTCTTAGTCCGCATTATTATGCAACTACGGAACCGTATAAACGGCCGGTTTTTTTTGGAAATCCAATCGAAATAACTAGGGGCTATGATTTCTTACAGGATTTGCTATATCCCATTTTTTTATTTGAGCAAAGGGCTCACTTCTCAACTTTCACCGAATAGTCCGTAAATAAAATGATACATACCTCAAACATTATGGTGTCGACTTCTTCTTTGATCTCGTGGTCAGTGATCTGGTTAGTGCCATTTTGAGCGGATTCAAGCATCAAGTCCAAAAAGGCCAATCGTTTTTTCTCACCTGAAATATTATTATAGATCACATTCAAAGGGTCACTTTAAAATTTTTGTTGAACACAGAACTACTTTCAACTGGATTTGATTTATTTGCAAATGGCAATTTTTCACCGCCTATTATTTTTTTATTAGCACTTCCGTCATCGAGGTCATTGGGCCACTGTAGCTTTCCAGCTTCTATATATCTAATACTGGCTTCTGGCAGCGGCTTCGCCCATATGAATGTCGAAAATTATCCCAAGGAACCATATATTTTAGACAATAATCTATCTCTGTGCCAAATTTCATTTAGGTCCTTTCAGTAGTTTTTGGGTAAAAGAGTAACAAACATACAAACACACTTACTCACAAACTTTCGCCTTAATAATATTAGTGTGAAGTGTGATGTCAAGTGAAGCTGAAGTTTTCAATTAGGTACTTACCAACATCATTTTCGTCATTGAAATCTAAGTCGTCACGGTACCCTTTGAAGACGGTATCTGACAGAGTTTTGCCACCGTTCGCTAGAACATTTTCAGTGATTGCGTTCTTGCCTTCCGTCAACTCTTGGATGCTCGGGGGAATGATACCTTTAGCTTTGTTTTCGTGGTAGATTTTCTTCTTTAGCTTAATAACCTTGAAATGAAGTCAAAGTCAAATATATTTATTTTTTATTTCAACTAGACCATTAAGTGGCACTTTTGAACGTCCTCAATTAAAATTTAGATAATAGGGTGACACCAGTTTCAGTTGTACAACGTCCTTTGATGAATCCATACTGTTTCTCATGCAATATTTTATTCGTATTAAAATGAATGAGCATTTGATTTAGCATTATCTTTTCAAATATCTTGCCAAAAACCGGCAACATGAATACTATCCTTGTATTATAAGTATTTGTGTATTTATTGTCCCCGGATTTAAAAAGTGGTTATAACCTTACTATACTTCATTAGATCTGGAAAGACTCCTTGATCTACCTACAAATAAAAGCTAAGTACGGCGCTATAGTCTGAATAATAACAAGCTTTGATATATTTAGTTTTTTTAGGTATAATTATATGCAATATACGAAATTTGCTTTTTTCGAACTTAGGTGCAGGAAAGAAATAAGGAAATCGCCCACACTATATAATTACCATAAACCATGCGAAAGTAGTGCTTGTTAAATAAGAGTGGAAATAAATAGTTCAGAATATTACCTTATTAGTTAGTCCGTGAATAATGTCCAGTAGTTTTTGTTGGGTTTTAAATACCGGGTGTATTTTGAAGAGGAAATCTAGCCGTAGCCAGAACTTGTAATGCCTCTGGTGTATGATGTCACACATTCTGGAAGTACACATAATTTTATTAGTAACTTAAATACCCATTTCAGGGAATTACTACCGGCATTGAAAATTAACATGACGATTTGTTTATGATTATAATTAAATGGTTTCTGATTTCTGAAATTGTTTGTTCTGTTTCCTATATGGTGTACATAGTATTTTTCCATCTATCTAATTTATTTATTATTTTTATTAGTACACTTACTGTAAAAACTGTCCTTACTTTATGATCCTGTAAAAGATCAGAAAGTTGACCAGACAGATTGTGTGTTATGTGTTTTTCTGAATAAACGATAATTGTATGGCACAGCTAGTATACAATACAATAATAATATATTGTATTGTATACTAGCTGTGCCCGCGGCTTCGCTTTTGTCAACTGTCTACCTTACCCTACCTACTCTACTTACCTACCCTACACTGCCTCACCTTTTATTTTCTAGGGTCATTCTGCCGCGGATAATATTAACACCGCCATTCAAAAAATGACGTCAAATGCACAACGCCAACTATCGATATGGAGTTCAACTTTTCGAGTATCTTAATTGCGTATGTTGTGATATTTTACTTCTTGAACACTTTAAGTTACTGACATAATAAAAACAATAATCTTTTTATAATAAATGATACATTTATTAAAAGAATAATTAGGAAAAGATTCCATTGAATAACTTTATTGACAAAATATTTATGTTTACCTATAATTAGACCAGCTTACACACGAAACACTCAAATACGAGCCAGATTAAAAATTAAACTCATTCAACTTACTTCATTACAGCCATCGCATAATCATAGCCAGATTTATCTTGAGTTTTCCTTGTGATTCCCATAGCAGTTTCTATAAAATAACAATTCATAATTGAATATTTTAAATCCACAATTATCCATAATTTAATATAATCATACACATAATACATAAACAAGCAGCAATACACATCTACAGCACAGCAGTTATTGGGAGACACAACAGTATTTGTTACACTTGGTAATGGGCTCCGAAACTCTATTTCCTAGAAGGTAGGTCAACTAGGAATACGCACCGGGTGATGACCCACCAGGTGAAAACCTAAATAGAAAACTAATAAAAAATACTGGCCAAGTGCGAGTCGGACTTGCGCACGAAGGGTTCTGTACCATTGTCGCAAAAAACGGCAAGAAAATCACGTTTGCTTGTATGGGAGCCCCACTTAAATATTTATTTTATTTATTTGTTTTTAGTATTTGTTGTTATAGCGGCAACAGAAATACATCATCTGTGAAAATTTCAACTGTCTAGCTATCACGGTTCATTAGATACAGCCTGGTGACAGACACACAACGGAACCCTAAAAAAAAACCTAAACAAATATTAACTTTAAAACTTTCGCGTTTCATAATTGAAAAAACAATATATCATATATTATATTGTATTTTCTGATTACAAATATTATAAAATCGAATATGAGTTTGTTTGCTAAGTTGCCACGCCTCAACTATTCTACCGATCAACATGAAATTGCCAACGTTGTCAGGGTCACAGAAAAATATATATAAGGTACCTTAGATCCAGAAAAAAGTACTGAAATCCAGGGCAAACATTACCGCGAGTGAAGTCGCGGCCAAAGTACCTATCTCTAGATAATATATGTTACTTTTTATCCAGAGAATAAGTTCCTTTGGCCACGGGGTCCCAGCGCTAAGAAAGGAAATTTGGTTCAAATAAATCTCACTAGATGGCGCGATATGCACCGAATTATTATAGAATTGTGTGTAAAATTAACATTTTCTGGAATTGAACATAAAATTTTTTAGTTCTTGTTTAATCAACTTTCCTAAACACAAAATTATGGAATATAATAAAGTCATAGACTTTCGTCTTGAGACACTGGTAAGTTGGACGAGAAAATACTTCCTGAACGCTGCCCAGCCGAGTCGGATTCGACGGTTGACCTCTTTCTCGAAGTTGGCCCTACCCAACTGGATCGTTTGTCCTAGATAGACATAATCACCCACAACATCGAGTGTAGAGTCTCTGACCTTGATAACTAACGGGTCTAACATGTGCATTCAACATCACTTTGGATTTGTCCATGTTCATCCTAAGACCCACTCTTTCGGAAGCTCTACTGAGGTCCTCCACGGTCTCCACCCATGACCACAATACCGTCGGCAAACCAAAGGTGAGTCCTTAACATTAACATTTTATATACTCCGAATCCGTTTAAGTATTATTTTAAATGCAAAATAATTTTGGTCAGCTTGAAAAATGTGTTGCTGACAATTGCCATCAACAATCTATCAAGTAAATTTAGGTACGTACGAAGAAATATCTTCTTTTATGATAAGATCTTTGGAATACTAATTATTTAATTCTCAGAGCTGTTGAATGTTGAATCTTCTAAATGGAGGATTTATTTCAAAGTAAAACAGTTTAAAATAACCCCAGTAAATGGGTTAAACAATCGGTTGTCCATTTGTCCCTTTTTTAGGCTTACCAAATGTTTCTTAATAGGAAATAACAATACTCGTCGATTAGGTAAAAAAAACATAATGCAAGGTTACAGTCACAATCTTTAGCTGTCTTCATTAGAATAAATAAACATAATGCAAGGTTACAGTCACAATCTTTAACTGTCTTCATTAGAATAAATAAACATGACGCATTGTTTTAAAATTTTGACACAAGCTTTAATCGATTTGTCGTATTATTGTACGTTACGTCGCAAAATATTCTTCGCAATTAGGATTAAACCTAGTTTCATTTTATATATCATCTACAAATACTAAACGGCCCAAAATTTATAAAGAGTTTTCCATCGACTCAAAAAGAAGAAGACTATTAAACTTTCTCACAAAATCAACAAACACATAACTGTCGATTTGATGATTCGAGGTGAAGTCGACTTAACATTACATGGAATAGGTTTAGGACTAATTTTCTCAGTAATTATAGGAGAAGGGAAAGGACCAAATACTGTAAACGCCAGAACGCCAGTGTAAATCAAAAAATCTTTAATATAAACTGAGCTTAAAGAATACAGACCTCTTAATCATCATCATCCTGGTACATAACCCAATTTATTTCGGGTTGGCACCACATATTGTCTTCTTCTATACTTATATTTCTGTATTCATCGTTATCTTCCTGCTACCATAATAGGCTTCTTATATTTAATAGAATAAAAATATCTCGGGAATACTTACCTAATAAGATATCGACAGTAACTTCACTCATGTGGTCGTGGACGTCGAAAGTCTTGCCGATTTCGGGACGCATCTTCTCCACCACATTTTTGCTGTTCTGGTTGAAGACGTCCACGAAAGACTTCAGGATGTTGATGTGGAATGTTGGCGCGATCATCTTCCTGTGAGATCGCCATTTTGCTCCTGAAAGAGACAGAATCAATTGTTTTATACGAGAGAAAGAAACAGGCGAGTATGTTTCCCTACGTAGTAAATCATTAGAAAATGTAAAGCATATAATGTTTAACATTGGCTCTCACGTAAACTAAGCATGAGCAGAAACTATATTGCAAGAAGTGTAGTTCTGAACTAAAGAAGGTTGTAATGTCACTTTTGGAGGGCAAGACTCATTTCTTTCTTTCAATTAATTAAATTATTAGAAAAAATAATAATATTTAAAACATCTTACCTGAACTGATTAGAAGACCCTCGCCAAGCCAAGGCTCGAAGAATTTATAATCTGAAGCTTTCTCAATATGGTCGTTGCTGTTCAAGATCACCTCCACATCCTCAGGGTTAGCTAGAAAGACGACTAGCTTTGAGCCTAACCAACCCCGGATCACGTAACCGTACTGATCGATGAAATCCAAACCAATTTTTATAAATTCTGTAACGAAATAAAAATGTTGTAAGCATCAGTTTCCAATAAACATGGTACCGTACGCATTGTATTACAAACATTAATCAAATATATTAGGGATAAGATATATTTTGCTGCGCAAAAACCCTGTTGTCATTGCTTTTAAACCATGCTGTCGCATACGCATTGTTTTTCAAGAGGGTACAGAATATTTGTACTCATTTATTTTATTTTTTTTCACACTTTTCCCCATACTAGGATTTTTTCCTGTATCGTGGGTGCGTTTACAAATATTTAAACTCACATACACATAATCGAACCCACGACGCGCAGCCCAGCAGCCGATCGATCAAACATTGCGCCAACCGTGTCGTCTTTTTATATATTATAGGATATTAGCGGACCCGGCAGACGTCATCCTGCCCGCCGTTTAGGAGTAGATAAGAAAAGATAAGATGATATTTTAAGATCAGTGACATACCGACAGCAGCGCCACCTATCGGATCCAATTGTGTTTTCAAACCATCCAGGAACCCATTGAAATATACTCACAATATTCCATCCAAATCGGTCCAGCCGTGAAGGAGCAGTTAAATGACAAACACAGGTACAGAAGAATTATATATATAAGATAATAAAAACCTATAAGGTAGAATCTACACATTTTCCCGTTTAAGAGGGCCTGATAAAATTGTTTCACTTGCAATTAGACTAAGCCTGTATGGGCAAAAACAAGATCAGAGTTGGGAACAAATACGGTTGGTTCTGTTTCGCGGTTATTTATCCTCTAACTAACAGAGGTTGCTATAAATGAAAGGCTTAAAGCAAAGAGACTTGCACCCAAAGAAAAAGTGAATTTTTACTCACGTTCGGGCTTCTTAAAGAGTGCCATCAGCGCGTTTCCGAATAGTGGAACCGCCGAGGGCCCTGGGAGGATGTTCCCCATCCTGTAAAGCCTGGATTGCTGCTGCCATCGGTGGATCAACCAGGCACATGTTGCTAGTATCACCAGTGGATAGAACACAAGCCTGGTAGTATGGATGTTCTGTTCGACGGTGACATCCACCACCGACGCTGACGTCATTTTGCTACAAACAGAATAAAGAAGAACGATAAAGTGAGGTTCAATTTAAATGGGCACTTCTTGGACGTCAATTGACTAAAGTCAGCCCCCAAAACGCTCACGCTTCACCAATTCCTAGTGCTGAGAAGAAGAGCCGTAACAAAGCAAACATATCTGACTGTTAAGAACTTTGAATTATTTGAGATAAGTCTAAAGCTATAACGTTACATAAGCAATGTTTCTGTACAAAGTTTAATCTCGCAAACCAATGGAAATATTTAATTTATTAGTGTGCGTTTGGGTTATCCTTGCCTATCATAAGTTCGAAAAATATTTCACCGAATTTCATTTCACCTAAAACTTTTCAACTATTATCGTTTCGTATTTTTTTACTTCATCGAAGTCACGTCTGCCACTGTCTCATTTGACCTATTATAAATTAGTTTTCAACACACTTGCTCATAAAGTGGCTCTAATTTCACCGCAATTAGGCACATAATGACACCTGTTATCAAACTGTGACTTTTTCATTACTATTATTCACAAGTGAGTTATAGAGTTTTTTTTTTATTTATTGATTGAGTTGCTTTGTTCTTAAAAAAAGTTTCGATACAAAAAAGGTCGTACTCAATAGTACAAATGCAATACATTTCATGCAACTTCGTATTTAAATAGATAATTTTAACTTGTACGTGTTTAATAAATAAATCTTTCAATCAAATATAAATTTTGTTTATGACTGTAATAAAGAAAACTTGAAATTCACCATTTTGTACGTATATTTCATCGAAGGTGGCTAAAACGCAATCCGCAAAAAAGCCTTAAAAAGCTATAAAAAAAAAACATTATTTTTAGTCTATGGCGATCGGCCATAGACTAAAAATAATGTTTTTTTATTGTTAGATGCGCGCGCATAGGAAAACTGTTTAATTTTGCCCGCCATTGCGAAAAAAAAATCACAACACGTTTTCACTGTTGGAAATGATTTTTTAGTATTATTTTCTTCACAAGTGTGTTGAAAAACGTCGTATGATACACGTGTGTATTGATGATTACCGTCCTAGGCTCTCTTAAGACCCTCACCTCACGGCTCGGGTATCAATGGCGCCTCAGCGGTAATCACCAACTTTACACACTTGTACCATAATGTACTATTTTCGTTACTCCATCGTTTCATTTGGCGGAAAACTTTTTACTGAAGTTACACTTAGCCGAAATAACATTTGTTCGAAGTATGTATGTATGTTCCCGAACATTCATTAATTACCATATTTTCATTTCACCAAACGCCTAGAAACTTTGTTCACACTTTTTCATGGTTCCCTATCCATTTGCATAAAATTTTAAGATATTACATGACATAATATATTATTGTTAGTTTAATTTTTTATAATTTCATTAAGTGAAAATTAAGTGTCCGCACTAATAAACTTTATTTTTAATACTGTGTGTTCCGTTCCCACAGACAAACCGTGAAAACGGTTTTGTGGGGCATAGTTCTTAAGTTAAGATTTTATAGACTTGTACTTTAATGAATAAATTTAAAAAAAATGGTATACTTTTGTCTACTCTAATTTTATTTACGCATATCATTATTTACTCAAAACAGCATAGATACGCATATTTTTTTAAGAATTATTTATATAATCATAATAATATTAAAACGTTTTATACGCATATCAAATACGTATAATAATTAACTCCTAAAATGCTAAAACACTGAATATGCCATACTGAAATAATAACTGAGTGAGAAACAGTGGTCGAATACAAATGTATAAAGAACGACTTGAAAAAAATATTGTCGACGGAGTCCCGCTGCGTGGGGCTTCTATTTCTGTCTGCAGGATCTAAAGTAACCTAACATGAAGGAGATGACGGGAGCTGAGTTCGCTCGCTCACTTAGCTCCCGTCATCCCCTTCGAACCTAACCTATCCGTGTCGGGGTGCCCTAAATTCCGGAGCTCGCTTCGCTCGCTCTTGGACTAATTTTTAAAAATAATTAATTTATAAAAATGTCTAATGCATGACAGTTATTAATGAATAATTTGCATGAAAATTCAAAATAAGTACGTAAACACAGACAAAACTGCGTGAAAACTGTTTTGCAGCGATTCGTTTCTCACTGTCAATTTTTTAGCACAAAATAACGACACTATTTCAATTTTAAATTGAAAATGCTACCAAGTGGTGAAAATATGTCAAATAAATTATTCGGCAAATGAAAAAAATCAAAAGAGGATTCGGCCAAAAGAAAAAGTTATTTTGTAAATCGGCAAAATGTAGTTCGGTAAAATAATACATATTATGCCACATGATACTTCGATGATCTGAAAATATTTCATATTATAATGGATATAGTAACAAATACGTCGGTCAATAGTTTTCGGTAAAATGAAGTTCGTACAAAAAAAAACAATAAAAATGATCGAAAGCTTTGTAAGCGTTCCTGTTAATTTTTTATGTGCAGAAGAATAGTCTTATTTTGTAGTTAGAGGAATATTAGAGGTTAAACTTATTAACTTAGGTGGTATTTTAATATTAGTAAGAGTTCTTCGTACACTTTAATTAAAAACATTTTAGTTCATTAAAAGGTAGATTGTGGTAAAATTAAAATAATAATCAACATAACTATACCTGGTTAGCACGATATACACAAGAAAACTATTATTTAAATTTTAACACTACGGTCGTACAGCTATCAATGAAAACTTCACCTGAATAAGTCCTCGTTTTATTTATAAGCGCCTATTACATGTTGCAGTCATTACGAAATCAGTAGTCTTTTAACAGAAGTACCAATTATTTCAGGCAATGCGGGCAAACTTTTCGATTCATAACAATCAGGTAATAACAAACAATTGTTATGAATCCATTTTGGTTCACAAGGTCACTTACTAAATATACCTTCATAGTTTTTATGTTTGCATGCATTTACTTTGAAGACATTAAAAAAATATTGCATGCATTTATTTGTAAATCAATCCTACATTATGGATGAACGAGTCTTCTACAGTTACTAAAACAATAAGAATGCATTGTAAAATGAGTGCAGTGAATGAAATATTTATTGCAATCAATTTCGCTCTGGTACACCTAACTAAGTATATTAACATAAGAAAAGTTTATGAATGATATTTTATTATCTAGCTCTCGTGCAATGTGTTTTGGTGCGCCAGTGATGAGGGGTACACCCTAAAGGAGGGTCCGGTGACGGGCAGCCGCGGCAGGCTCGCGGTGAGTGCTAACGCGTGCCCGTGTTCCCACCATAAGTGGCACAGGAGGACACCGTGAAGTTTTATAGTGTCCTACATAACTGCGCTATCTCCCGTGGTAGCATCATACATGAGCATTTCTCCTAGCTAAAAAGAAACTAATAAATGCCTGATAATTCTTGCGAAGAAGGAGGCGGTACTCGTGAGGGAGACGCAACGGAGACGCCCTCACGCCCCAAGCCACCGCAGAAGACGCCCTGGTCTTCGGGAGTCGCAAGCCGTTTGCCGGCCACCGTAGGTGCGGACTTGCGGACGGCGAGTAATGGGTAGCTCGCCGTCCGATAAGGACCAGGCCCGAGTCAACGGCGCATTGTTTTCCACGGACACCTCAAAGAAATGTCAGCAAAACTGACGGGGTCCGCTAGGGCCGATGCCTGTCTGGGTAGCGGCTAAATTTGAAAAATAGTTACCGTGGCCCTGGCTCAAGCAACTGAAGGAACACGGGTGGGTTTAAGTCTTTAAAAGTCTGCCACGTCCTCCCGCCTCGGGAGAAGTCATTGGAAGATATCACAAAAAAAAAGCCCCGTAGCCCGTGCGCACGTATCTCTCAGAAACCGTGCTGTCGTCTGCAATCAGGTTCCGGGTTTTAGCAGGTAATTAATGTACAGCAAAAACAGTTTAGCCTCGAGCACCGACCCATGAGGGACACCGGCGTTAGCGTTAATACCTAAATAACCAGACGAGCAGCCATCGATAACCACTCAGATAGACTGATCCCTCAGGAAGTCAGCAATCCAGTCACACATACCACTAGGCAGACCGAAGGAAATGAAGCTTACCAATCAGGCTTTCATGCCAGACCCTGTCGAAAGCCTTCGATGTCAAGGAGATTTCAAGGGAGACAGCAAGCGCTTCCCCGTGCCTGTCGATGTCATCACTCCTGACGTGAATGGCATACGCTACCTATTGCTTCCGGACATAAATTTTCAAAAACATACATTTATCAAGTACGAGTACGTTCCAAAAACATTCTAACACTACTCAATTCCACAGATTTTGTCCTAAAAGAGTTCGGTAATGTTTGGGCACCTAGGATCTTGAACTTGAGCACATTAATGACAAAAAAGACAAACCAACTAATCACAACTGTCCATTGCCAGTTTGAGATGAGTTGAGCATGAGTATGAGCATCTGGAATTAGAGGCATAAGTACAAGATCAATTATTTGATTGCAGTCGCATTGTTTTCTTTATTATAGCTTCACAAAAACACCGAATAGAGGCATAAAAGTGTTAAATATTCCCGCATTTGTTCCTTATCTGTGAACTTTCAATAAAAGAGGTCATGACCAATCAATACACTGCGCTTGTGTAATGGAAGACAATGTAATAACAACAATTCGTTCCTACAAACTAAATGCATATTATACGCTACTTTACTTACATGATATTTACCTACCTGCCCCGATAGTTTTGATACGTCAAAACTATCAAGTTTTGATACGCTCTGACGTACGACGACTAGGTTTGACTGTAAAAAAAGGACAGATGTATACAAGTAATATACATCTGTCCCTTACGTACACTCAATATAACTTTGCTCTAAGAGCTTATGGTCACCCCCATGTAATCTGATAAAGTAACACTGAAAAATATATTGGACCTTGCGAAATTTGCGTTATTAGCAACAAAAGGATTTTTTTAATAATAAATTTTGCTATTTTTGCAGTGCAATCAAAAAAAGAGTTTGTAATACATTGACCTTCAAAACTTAGTACCACACTTTTAAAATTGCTATTTGTCCTAAACCATAGAAGCCAGAGTTTTGAACAAAAATTATTAATTTGGTAATGATTTTTACTTAATAAAAGATAGATTATTGGACTCTTTTCGAAAGAGTCCAAGTTGAAGTTATGAATGGCGACTTTTTGCCCTCTAATTATAGACCTATATCCGTGCTTCCAGCATTGAGTGAAATCTATGAAAAAATCATGCTGGACCAGACGTTGTCTCACTTCAATTCTAATGGGATCCTGCATAGTCAACAGTTTGGTTTCACGAAAGGTAGGTCGACAACGGCCGCGGGAGTAAAATCAGCCACATCTTGGAGGCTTGGGAGAGGTCCCAGGATGCCATTGGCATTTTCTGTGATCTCTCAAAAGCTTTCGACTTCGTCGACCACAACACACTGATCTGTAAATTACACCACTACGGAATTCGTGGCAAATCTGCTGATCTCGTGCTTTCCTATTTATCAAACAGACAGCAAAAAGTAAATGTTAATGGGGCGACGTTCTCCGGGTCTCTAGTCAAGATGGGCGTGCCCCAAGGTTCAATTCTCAGCCCTTTCCTCTTTCTTGTTTACATTAATGATCTCCCAAATTATCGGATATAATTCTATTTGCTGATGATACTTCGCTATTTTTTTAAATAGATAAGAAAGATACGGATGTCTTACATGTCAACGAAAGTCTAATTATTCTCTCAAAATGGTTCGCAGCTAACAATCTCTTACTGAATGCGAAAAAAACAAAATGTCTTAAGTTCTCTTTACCAAATGTACCACAACGTGACCTAAACTTAAATCTTGACGGCAAAAATCTTGAAGTTATAACGGAAACTGTATTCTTAGGGATTACTATCGATTCAAAATTGCAGTGGGGCGCGCACATTAGAACTCTTTTGGGAAGGTTAAGTTCAGCTGCATATGCAGTAAGGAAAATAAGGCACTTAACCGATGTAGCCACAGCTAGGTTAGTATACTATGCTTATTTCCACAGTATTATGTTTTATGGCATTCTGCTGTGGGGATCAGCAGCAGATGTTGACTCAGTTTTCATATTACAAAAGAGGGCAATCCGCGCGATCTATAAAATGGGTCCTCGCGAGTCCCTCAGAGATAAATTTAAATAGATCGATATACTGACTCTACCTTCACTTTATATTTTGGAATGTATTTTGTATGTCCGCAAAAATCGAGGGCTTTTCAAAACTAGAAGCGACTTACATAATTTAAATACACGCAGTAAGCAGAAACTTGTAATACCCAAATTCAGATTAACTAAAACTAGCAAGTCTTTTCTTATAAACAGTATACGCTTTTATAACAAGTTGCCAAAGTCAGTTATAGAACTGACCGATGGAAAGTTCAAAAATCACATCAAACGTGTCCTTATTAAAAAAGCATATTATAAAATCAAGGACTACGTTGAAGATAAAAATTTTGGCTTTAGCTACTTCTGCGCATGCGGCTTCCGTGGTAACTCATAAACGGCACAAATATGTGGATGTCTCTAACTATTCTCAATCTCATTTTTTTTTTGTTTTTCTTCTTTTAATTGGAATTTTATAGTGTCCTAAGAAATGGAGCTTACCAATCAGGCTTTCATGCCAGACCCTGTCGAAAGCCTTCGATGTCAAGGAGATTTCAAGGGAGACAGCAAGCGCTTCCCCGTGCCTGTCGATGTCATCACTCCTGACGTGAATGGCATACGCTACCTATTGCTTCCGGACATAAATTTTCAAAAACATACATTTATCAAGTACGAGTACGTTCCAAAAACATTCTAACACTACTCAATTCCACAGATTTTGTCCTAAAAGAGTTCGGTAATGTTTGGGCACCTAGGATCTTGAACTTGAGCACATTAATGACAAAAAAGACAAACCAACTAATCACAACTGTCCATTGCCAGTTTGAGATGAGTTGAGCATGAGTATGAGCATCTGGAATTAGAGGCATAAGTACAAGATCAATTATTTGATTGCAGTCGCATTGTTTTCTTTATTATAGCTTCACAAAAACACCGAATAGAGGCATAAAAGTGTTAAATATTCCCGCATTTGTTCCTTATCTGTGAACTTTCAATAAAAGAGGTCATGACCAATCAATACACTGCGCTTGTGTAATGGAAGACAATGTAATAACAACAATTCGTTCCTACAAACTAAATGCATATTATACGCTACTTTACTTACATGATATTTACCTACCTGCCCCGATAGTTTTGATACGTCAAAACTATCAAGTTTTGATACGCTCTGACGTACGACGACTAGGTTTGACTGTAAAAAAAGGACAGATGTATACAAGTAATATACATCTGTCCCTTACGTACACTCAATATAACTTTGCTCTAAGAGCTTATGGTCACCCCCATGTAATCTGATAAAGTAACACTGAAAAATATATTGGACCTTGCGAAATTTGCGTTATTAGCAACAAAAGGATTTTTTTAATAATAAATTTTGCTATTTTTGCAGTGCAATCAAAAAAAGAGTTTGTAATACATTGACCTTCAAAACTTAGTACCACACTTTTAAAATTGCTATTTGTCCTAAACCATAGAAGCCAGAGTTTTGAACAAAAATTATTAATTTGGTAATGATTTTTACTTAATAAAAGATAGATTATTGGACTCTTTTCGAAAGAGTCCAAGTTGAAGTTATGAATGGCGACTTTTTGCCCTCTAATTATAGACCTATATCCGTGCTTCCAGCATTGAGTGAAATCTATGAAAAAATCATGCTGGACCAGACGTTGTCTCACTTCAATTCTAATGGGATCCTGCATAGTCAACAGTTTGGTTTCACGAAAGGTAGGTCGACAACGGCCGCGGGAGTAAAATCAGCCACATCTTGGAGGCTTGGGAGAGGTCCCAGGATGCCATTGGCATTTTCTGTGATCTCTCAAAAGCTTTCGACTTCGTCGACCACAACACACTGATCTGTAAATTACACCACTACGGAATTCGTGGCAAATCTGCTGATCTCGTGCTTTCCTATTTATCAAACAGACAGCAAAAAGTAAATGTTAATGGGGCGACGTTCTCCGGGTCTCTAGTCAAGATGGGCGTGCCCCAAGGTTCAATTCTCAGCCCTTTCCTCTTTCTTGTTTACATTAATGATCTCCCAAATTATCGGATATAATTCTATTTGCTGATGATACTTCGCTATTTTTTTAAATAGATAAGAAAGATACGGATGTCTTACATGTCAACGAAAGTCTAATTATTCTCTCAAAATGGTTCGCAGCTAACAATCTCTTACTGAATGCGAAAAAAACAAAATGTCTTAAGTTCTCTTTACCAAATGTACCACAACGTGACCTAAACTTAAATCTTGACGGCAAAAATCTTGAAGTTATAACGGAAACTGTATTCTTAGGGATTACTATCGATTCAAAATTGCAGTGGGGCGCGCACATTAGAACTCTTTTGGGAAGGTTAAGTTCAGCTGCATATGCAGTAAGGAAAATAAGGCACTTAACCGATGTAGCCACAGCTAGGTTAGTATACTATGCTTATTTCCACAGTATTATGTTTTATGGCATTCTGCTGTGGGGATCAGCAGCAGATGTTGACTCAGTTTTCATATTACAAAAGAGGGCAATCCGCGCGATCTATAAAATGGGTCCTCGCGAGTCCCTCAGAGATAAATTTAAATAGATCGATATACTGACTCTACCTTCACTTTATATTTTGGAATGTATTTTGTATGTCCGCAAAAATCGAGGGCTTTTCAAAACTAGAAGCGACTTACATAATTTAAATACACGCAGTAAGCAGAAACTTGTAATACCCAAATTCAGATTAACTAAAACTAGCAAGTCTTTTCTTATAAACAGTATACGCTTTTATAACAAGTTGCCAAAGTCAGTTATAGAACTGACCGATGGAAAGTTCAAAAATCACATCAAACGTGTCCTTATTAAAAAAGCATATTATAAAATCAAGGACTACGTTGAAGATAAAAATTTTGGCTTTAGCTACTTCTGCGCATGCGGCTTCCGTGGTAACTCATAAACGGCACAAATATGTGGATGTCTCTAACTATTCTCAATCTCATTTTTTTTTTGTTTTTCTTCTTTTAATTGGACTTTTTACAATAGTTCGCAATCATCTTTATAGCCCTTTGCAAAGAATAGTTACAGCACTGATAACAACATTTGTGCCACATGTTAAATTTAGTCTTGTTAGTTATATATATATATATAGATATTTTTTTTAACTTTGTATAGATTCTTTTACCGATTATTTTGTGAATGTGTGAACATTGTAGGCCTTCTAGATGTTAGTTAACATTTGTTAACTTTGTTATATATTATATATATATATATATATATTTTATTCCTTACGACTTATTGTCGGGCCTACGTTGTCCCCCCATAGTACTAATGCTGTAACATGGAAATATTGTAAAACAAAACCATTTTTAAAAGAGTAACCATGGAGTTTCTTGCCGGTTCTTCTTCATAGGAAACGACCAACCCGAACCGTGCACCTTTCGTCGACGTTTTATAAGTGCCCATGTAGGCCTATGTAAAATAAAAATAAATTGATTTTGATTTTCATTTTGCATTCCTACACAGACGACCGTAGCGATTCCGTATCTTCTTGTAAATTTCCCAGTTATCTTCGGTAGGCTGCTTTCTATACAAGCGCTTAGCCTTGTCACGCTTAGCCATCTGATTTTTAATTGCTGGGGATAGCCATGGCGCAGGCAGGTGTTTTACTCTCACCTTTTTAAGTGGAGCATGTTCCTCATATAATTCCAGCATAATCCTGCTGTAGACTGACACCATAGAGTCTATATTCTCGCTGATGAACACGAGAGAGCAGTCAATTCCACCCGCATCAGTTCTCAAACACTCCAAATCAACATTATTCAAACTAAGAAGAAAAATAAATTCAGCCTTGCGTTTAGGGGGTCGAATCTTGTAGGAAAGATGAATGTGGTCTTGATACGAAAAGGGAGCAGGAAGCTTTCCATATGTGGCTTTTTTATTAGGATCAGAAACTAGAAAGAGAAGTAGTATGGTGAGGAGCCCTGTGAGTAGCGTTTAGCAGAAGTAAATGCATATTGTCTTAAGAGACGAGTGATTGGAGTTTACGGCTGCGCATATCTACCTTGATCATACAGGTGTTGAAGTCTCCTAAGATAAGCGTATGCTCATTGAGTGCGGAAAGATTTTCTTATTTTGTTTCAAAGGAGGAAAAGTAATCGATTTGACAATTAGGACTATAGTAGACATCTAAAAGTGCTTTTGTGTGTTGAAAGTCTCTTGGCTTAAAAACCCCCAGGTTGAGCTATTATGTCAACTCTAAGCAAATACTTACAATACTTAGCTTGGTCACTCCCATACTTAACAAGAAATTGTAGACAGTCATGTTATACGATCTGCATTACTGATATTCAAGGTATTTGGAGATAAAAATTAAAATAATAGCTGGTTACTTAATCTATTTACATTATACTATACTTATTTTACAATGAGATTATAACCTATTTACACTCAGTACTATTTATATATTTTTCTCGGCACCCGGTTAATTTTTCCGGTCACCCGGTCTTTGGACAAATTTATTCCAAATAATTTTTAGATTGTATCGAAAATCGTAATTGCCAACAAGCACCTTTATACAAACTAACTTCGAAATAATTACAAGACAATGACCCATAATTTCACATTAAACAATAATACACTCATTCCTCCGTATTCCTCCGTTCCATCATCGGACTACCAGACGTACGGCGATGCGTCATCGATATATGGTGGACATCCCACCCATACGCACTAAACGTTTTGGGAATACTTTTATTATGCGTACAGCTAAGGAGTGGAATTCCCTGCCGGAGTCTGTGTTTCCCGATAGCTACAATCTAGGGGTCTTTAAGTCAAGAGTGAATAGGTTACTTCTAGGCAAGCGTGCTCCACCATCGACCACATCATCGCTTACTATCAGGTGAGATAGTGGTCAAGCGCAAGCCTATATTAGATAAAAAAAAACACTTCTATTTCAACCTTCAAATAGTCAGACAAGTATTCAATGATGTCAAATAGATGTTCATTTATTATACAAATAATAGGTCAAAAAAAAATGTCAAACACAATTATAAAAACAAATAAATTCAGATTCCATTAGAGATATCAATTAAAATCGCAAAAATTTCGCAAATAGTTTGAGACCGAGTCTAAGCCACAAGTACCCCTATCAGTTCATTTAGGTAATAATGTAGTACGTAGTACATATTATCTCAATGTCAATAGAATACTAAGGGCCGGTTCCTGAATTGAGTATTTTAATTCAATGCCAGAGTTTGTCTGGTTTGTAGGTTAAGGTAGACCTAATTATGCTCTCCTTCAAATTTTTATTCAGAAATCGGAGGTAAGATTTCTTTAATGTGATTAGGTGAATCAAACAGCAGTGGATGGGAGTCGTTTTCTTGGTTCGATCTTAATCCTAAAACCGTCGGATCTCTTCAGGATGATATCAGTTGTCAGTTGGAATTTTTTTTCAGGTACTTCGGATATGCATTTGTAGTTCCTCAAGATGGTTGACAAAAGGATTTTCAGTTTCAGAAGTGCGTACTTGCGTCCTGAAAAGAAAGTAATATTGAGAAGATTTTGAGATGATACTAGCTTTTGCTCGCGACTTCGTTGGCGTAAAAATAGGAAGTCTACATAAATATTTTTTTAAACTGATGCATAATGGAAACTTAGAGTTGTTGGTGACATGGTGTGGAAAAACATTAAGTGGATCTGCATTATATCAATCGGCCTTAGTTATTGGCCGGTTTCTTTTTTTTAAACTTTGCCCCACTCTAGGAATTTCTTACTGTATCGTGGGTGCGTTTTCAAAATTTTGTTATGTCTATAAATCCAGATTTCCTCGCGATGTCTCCCTTTACCGTTATCAGTGATGTAGGCAATCTATTCAATCTCCATGACAGCTAATTATGACGTTTACGGACTCACGGTTTAGTATTAAATCAAATTAATTGTCATTCAAATTAAATAATCGTACGCAATGGCTATATATCTATCCATCGTATGATTTAAATAACTTTAAAACATTTGCAAATGAATGTGCTGATTCAAATCTATGATATACTGAATTTAAATTTTATGCCTTTCGTCTCTGAATCAGATTTCTTTGCCTTCAACTGAGCGTCGTCTTGTTGTTGCAGTTTTAGCTCTATTAAAAATCTAGAGCTTAAGTTACAACCTTTATGTTGCAACCATACACTTACGTGGTACATTAATATTTTTATTAAATTTAACAATACTTACTAGAAACTATTATTGTCTTGTTTGATCTTGCCGCCGCTTACGTACTTTGTAGCCACAAAGTACGTAAGTAAGTACAGCCGTACTAACTGAAGATTCAAATCTTTGGAACTCCTTTCCGCGCCAAATTTGTCTGCTGTTTTGTTTAGGTTTGGACACTTCAGTCACACAATGATGCGACTGGACTGCAATGGAAACTTAATCTTCTCAATATTAACCATTTTGTACTAACCAACACAGCTCCTGGGTCCAGCGCTGAAGGGAATATAGCTGTAGTAGTGCCTGTTCTGCATGTTCTCTGGCAAGAAGTTGTCAGGGTTGAAGCTGTCAGGGTCCTTGTAGTGCTTGGGGTGGTGGTGGATGGCGTAGGTGCCGATGACCACGGTAGCTCCAGCAGGGAGGATGTAGCCGTTAGTTGCTGGTTGACAAAAGACAATGTTAGTAAGAATTTAGAACACAAATATAGGTATTCAACCTATATATACGGGAGACCAAGGGAAAGACGGTAAATTATGTGAGGAATATTATCAAAGAAAAATAAGTGAATGCAATCGTGTCGTTTGACAGGGGAGAATGGAAAGAAATTACTTGTTACGCCAACCCAGTAACATGGGATAAGAGTAGGAATGCAAAAAAAATACAACAGTTCGTCTTTATTTAGGTAACATCGATGCTGAAATGATGATTTCACACGTTGAGAATAGAATAGAATATACTTTATTGTACACCATAAAAGTTAGACATCTATTTTATAAGAAAAACTTAATTATACGGGTACAAAGGCGGTCTTATCGCTGACAGCGATATCTACCAGACAACCTTTGGGTGGACTGAAATAACTTATAATGAGAAAGGGGGTAGTCTGTGGTGTACTGTACATTAAAACATACATATACACAAAACTATATAGTTACAATAAATACTATCCATAAACTTAAATACACAAATACTTACATACATATATACTTAAATATATATATACATAATATTACATGTAAAAATTCAAAGAAAGGAGGGACAACAAAAAATTACATTTTGAATAATTATGAAAGAAATTAGATCCAAATTTAAAAGCGTTAGGGAGAAAGGAAATGGTTTTTAACTAGGTTCTTAAAAGAAGCCAGTTACTGGGCTTGTCTAACAGGCAACGGCAACTCATTCCACAATCGCACAGCCTGGTCCGTAAACATGTTGTCGTGAAACTTAGTGGAATGAGCAGGCATCAAAAGTTTCAAATTCTCCGATGATCTCAAGTGTCTAGAATGTGTGTCATGAAGGAACTTAAAGCGTTCTTTGTGATAAGAGGGGGTTGTAGGAACAAACAGAATACTGTAGAGTAAAGATAAAATATGGGTATTCCGGCGAAGGCGGATTGGCAGCCACTTGAGATTAATTCGATATTCAGAAACATAGAGTCATATTTCCGTAAACCAAATATGAATCTAATACAAACGTTTTGCAGTCGCTCAAGCTTATCTAGCTGCACTTCAGTCAGATCTAAATAACTGATATCGGCATAATCAAGGATTGGGAGAAGCAGGGACTGGGCGAGTGCAGTTTTGGTGGCAGTTGGAAGAAAATTGCGCAGTCTGCGCAAAGACCCCGCAGATGTAAACACCTTGCGACTAACTTCCTGCAGCTGGGGACCCCACGAAAAGTCTTTGTCAACTAAAATACCCAGGTCTTTCAATGAGTCGCTGTATGGAATAGCTAAGCCATCAAAGACAATCCGGGAGAGCTGCGACCAGTTTAATTTCGAACGCAACCTAGGACTGTCGACAACAATGACTTGAATCTTCATAGGATTTACCTTCAGACCGTGAGTCAAACTCCAATGAGAAATACGATCTAAATCTTTATTGACCATATCAACTGCCTCAGACAATTCTTCTACTGGAGCTTGCGAATAAATTTGCAGATCGGCAGCGTAAAGGTGGTAAGACGAGAGAAGTTCATTGGAAATTGAATTTATAAAAATAGCGAAGAGAAGAGGAGATAGAACGGTCTCCCTGTGGTACGCCTGCAGAGGTATGGCACCATGACGAAGAAGAATCTTTAATCCAAATACGTTGTCAGCGGCCACACAGGTAACTACGAAACCAATCAATTAGCGTTGGAGATATGTTAAGAGAGTCAAGTATGCCGAGTAAGACATCAAAAGTGTGTGGTGTTAAAAGCATTGCTGAAGTCTAATAAGGAAAGAACCGTCAGATTTCCATTTTCCATACCAAGTCTAATATCGTCCGTAATGCTAACAAGAGCTGTTGTTGTACTATGTCCTGGACGAAACCCGGATTGAAAAATATTAAGGAGGTGGTTCTTGCACAGGAATGTACTAAGTTGGTTATGGATAAGGCGTTCAAGGATTTTGGACAGAAACGGTAATATGGAGATAGGACGGAATTCAGAGAAGGAGACAGGATTTTGCTTTTTAGGAAGAGGAGTAATTTGGGCTTCTTTCCAAGAAGAGGGAACAACACCGTTGGATAGGGAATGATTAAGGATATGGCAGATGATAGGAAGGATTTCGTCAAGGATAGGGAGTATCATCTTGCGACTGATGCAGTCACTACCAACAGCATTAGACGAGATAGATTCTATGCTCTTCTTAACATCACAATCGGAGAACTGATTAAAGACGAATGGTGAATAATCAGGAGTGGGAAGAGACGAAAGATCATTTAACGTTTTTGCTTTGATATTACCATTGAAGTTAGAGGAAGTTGAAAAATGTTGATTAAGTAATTCAAGATATTTTATTCATATTCTTTATTGTACACAAAACAAACATGTACAAAGGCGAGCCTAACCCACAACAAGATATTATATGATAGATAGAATAGAATCTTGGCGCGATTTCCCCACTCCCATTGATCTAAGAAATTGCCAGACTTTAGCTGGGTCTCCGTTCTCAACGGACTTATGAATGTGGCGGCGTTGAGCATCCCTACACACCCGGTTGCTGCGATTGCGGACTGCAACATATTTCTCTCGCGTAAGAGAATTTGGTCTGCTTTTAAATCTTGTTCTAGCTGCTGCTTTCCTCTGCAGAAAGTCTTTTAGGCCATCTGTAAGCCACGGCGCCGGCAGGTGCTTCATTTTTACTGGTCGAACAGGGGCATGGACGTCGTATAGCTGGAAAAGCTTTTACTGAGTAGATTGACTTTGACATCAATCGACTCAGTGCCAATGACATCAGACCAGACAATAATGCCAGCATCCTCACGGAGGTTCTCAAGGTTCATAACACCAAAACTACGCTGGAGGAGTATCTTAGGTTTAGCCTTCGGAGGACGAATTTTATAGGAAAGGAATAAAATGACATGGTAGGAAAAGGCATCAGCTATACATTGGCTATGCTTAGCGACATGATGAGTAGAAGAAACAAGTATAAGATCAAGAAGTGAAGGAGTACAGTTAGGAAAATGACGAGTGGCACCTAAGAGAAGAAGGGACAAATTGCAAGAATGGAAAGAGGAAGATCTCGAATCCTGTTTGAGAAGACAAGTGTTGAAGTCCCCCATTATAATAGTGTGACTGTAAGAAGGAATTATGTTAACGAGGAGATTTTCAAAAGAGGAGAAATAATCGATACGTAAAGAGGGACACTAATAGACACCAAGCAGAATCTTCTTGAGATATTGTTCGAGATATTTTTTCTCCCTGGAGATGTCTAAGACACACAAGAATTTATTATATAACAAGAACTCAAAAATTCTTACCAATCTTTGCATCCCTCTTCAACTCCCTCGCAATGATGGGTACTGGTGGATACAACCTGAGGGTTTCCAGGATCACTCGCTCTAGGTACTTCATTTGAAGGGTATCGTTGAAGGTGGCGGGACGGTCAGAATCGCCGAAGATCTCGTACAGCTCATCGTAGACACGAGTTTGGACGTCTTGGTGGAGTCCAAGTAGGCACATGACGAAACTGGAGCCGGATGCTGTTGTGTCGTGGCCCTGAAATATTATGTAAATAAATCTTTGAGTGACTCGGTCATAAGATTTAGAAAGTAATCTATAGTTCATCGTCCTAGCCTTTCTCAACTATGCAGCTAAATACAAGTACTTCACATGAAGCGACTGCGTCTCCGACCTCCACAACCCAGCAACTTGGTATGACACCTTACGATAAGACATTTCGATTCCGGTTTTTGCCTACCCGTAACGATTTACGAATATAAACATTATTAATTCAATGGTTTAAGAACATAAATTACTATTTCTGTCAATTACAACATCTCTATTGGTTTCAGTTAAAAGTAGTTATTTTTGATTTGTATTCCAATCGAAATAATTGGGGGCTATGATTGTTTACTGGATTTGCTATATCCCATTATATATTTTTTTCTTTGAGAAAAGTCTTCTCTTCACACCTTCCACCGAATATTCCGTAAATAAAGTGATACATACCTCAAACATGATGGTGTCGACTTCTTCTTTGATCTCGTGGTCAGTGATCTGGTTAGTGCCATTTTGAGCAGATTCAAGCATCAAGTCCAAAAAGGCCAATCGTTTTTTCTCACCTGAAATATTATTACAGATCACATTCACAAGGTCACTTTCAAATGGAGTTCATCACAGTTTTTTTATTGAACACAGAACTGCTTTTAACTGGAATCGATTTATTTGCAAATGGCCTTTTTCATCGCCTATTAAATGTTTATGAGCACTATCGTCATCGAGGCCATTGGGCCACTGAGCTTTCCAGCTTTGATATATCTAATACTAGCTTCTGCCAGCGGCTTCGCCCGCATGAATGTCGAAAATTGCTCCAAGGGAACAATACCTGGGATAAAAAGTAACCTGTGTGCTATTCCATTTTGATTTTGTATTATTTTGACTGTTAATTTAATTGTAATTAATTTTCTATTTTAATTTCATTAATTTATTTTTTCGATTTTAATTAAATTTTGAAATAGATTTTAATTTTGATTGTCGTTTGCTTTTGATTTTAATTTAGTTTTTAAATTGACATAAATTTTCCTTTAGATTTTAATCTGATTTGTAACACTAATATTTTATGGGGCATGCGGTGCTAACTTTTAGAAATTGTAATAGACTTAGACATATAAAAATTGAAATTTGAATGTATCAGTATATGCAATTATTGGTTGGCTATTAATAATAAATAAATAAATTCCGTGAACCGGAAGACGTTGCGTTGGAAGCCCTCCCACCAGGTAGGACCGATGACCTGGTGAAGGTTGCGGGGATCTGCTGGATGCGGGACGCACGGGACCGGTCAATGTGGCGACGCTTGGGGGAGGCCTGGATGATATGATGATAATGAAATAAATTCCAGACTATAATTTATCTCTGTGCCAAATTTCATCCAGGTCAGAGTAACAAACATACAAACACAATCACAAACTTTCACCTTTATAATATTAGTGTGATGCTAAAGTTTTTAATTAGATACTTACCAACATCATTTTCGTCATTGAAATCTAAGTCGTCACGGTAGCCGTTGAAGACGGTATCTGACAGAGTTTTGCCACCGTTCGCTAGAACATTTTCAGTAATGGCTTTCTTGCCTTCCGTCAACTCATGGATGCTCAGGGGAACGATACCTTTAGCTTTGTTTTCGTGGTAGATTTTCTTCTTTAGCTTAATAACCTTGAAATAAGAGATTATATTATAGTATTGCGTTTACTTTTGTGCAAAACAGATTTTCTTTCTTTATTTGGCACCGATTTGTGAAACAATATATTTTGTATGCGACTTGGTAATGAGGAGCGAACAATAATAGGTAATGGCTATAGGTATTACAGGTATTTCAAATTCAAAGACGAAATTAGGTGCGTTCTATTTGGCACTTTTAGGTTTAATTATATGATATACGAACTTGCTATTTTCGAACTTAGGTGCAGGAAAGAAATAGTGAAATTATCAGCAATATATAATTTCCATAAATCATGCGAAAGTAGTACAAGCTTGTTACATATGAGTGGGAAAATAAATAGTTCAGAATGGTACCTTATTAGTAAGTCCGTGAATAGTGTCCAGTAGTTTCTGTTGGGTTTTAAATACCGGGTGTATTTTGAAGAGGAAATCTAGCCGTAGCCAGAACTTATAATGCCTCTGATGGATGATGTCACACATTCTGGAAAAAATACCCATAATTTTATTAGTAAGTATTTAGTAGTATTTCTATTTCAGGGAATTACTACTGGCATGGAGAAATAACATAACGATTTGTTAATGATTATATTGATTTCTGAAATTGTTTGTTCTGTTCCCTATATGGTGTACATAATAAAGAGTATTTTTCTACCTATCTATTATAATTTATTCTTTTTATTAGTACAGGTCTCAGCGATTCTCTTTTTCTGTCACTTACTGTTATAACTGTCCATACTTTAGGATTAACAATTATTGTATTATTATTACTATATTGTATTATTGTATACTAGATGTGCCCGCTTCGCTCCAGTCAACTGCCTACCTTACTCTGCCTACTCTACTTACCTAGCCTGCCTACCTACCCTACACACTGTGCGACCATTTTTTTTTTAAAACGCATTGTTTTAAAATTTTGGCACTTCCTTTAATCGATTTGTCGTATTATTGTATGTTAAATTGCAAAATATTCCTCGCAATTAGGAACAAACCTAGGTTCCTTTTATCGATCTATCAACACTATAAAATGAGCAATATTTGTATATATTATTCTATATATTTGGAATGGCATTCTCGAAAACGCCTTTGAAGGCGAAATTTACAATATCGGGGTTTAGGGCTTAAAATCGATCTAGCTATATCAGCGAAAATTAAAAAAAAAACGAAAATATATTTTTCTCTACTTTCACCAGAGCAGAGCTCGGTTGACAAGGTACTTCACATAAAATTAGCAGTGAATGCATTTAATTACTACCCTACTACCTATCCTACTTACCTACCTACCCTACTTACCTGGGTAGATAAGTAGGGTAGGTAAGTACCTACCCTATACTGCTCCACCATTTTTTTTCTGGGGTCATTCTTCCGCGGATAATCTTAATACCGCTATTCAAAAAATGACATCAAATGCCCAACGCCATTTATCGAATATGGAGTTCAACTGTGCCAGTATCTGAATTACGTGTGATGTTATATTTTACATCTTGAACACTTTAAATTCATATATCTTTTGATAGAATGAACCAATTGCGTTGCCATAAAACAAAAATTAAGTAATAGTTCAAGTTAGGCACAATATTTATGTAAAAAGTTATATACATTAGTTTCGTACATTTGACGTTATGCGTGCACAACTAAACAG
Source organism: Orthosia cruda (assembly GCA_964057195.1). NCBI lineage: Eukaryota > Metazoa > Arthropoda > Insecta > Lepidoptera > Noctuidae > Orthosia > Orthosia cruda. The sequence goes on from OZ059838.1 coordinate 13,292,481, forward strand.
ATAAACAGACAAAAATGCTGGTAAGATTCTGTTGGTTATCTTTTAACACGCTGGCTACATTTTTTTGGAAATATTTTCGATGTGCAAAAACGACTTTCCTACAGATTTATTATATGTATTGATATTGACATTGATATCTTTGATTTACATATATAAAAGTATATAAAATACTTAATTAAATAAGATTACAAACATATACACTTAAACCAAAAACTACTCACTAACTATGTCTAAAAATATACTAAACTAAAATATGGCGTTGAAATCTCCTCCTCATCATTGTCCACTGGTAATGTGCCCAAAAGACTGCCAGTATTGCCACGTTGTATGGCAATGCTTATTCTCTGAACAAGGTAAAAGCCAGCCCTTGGATCAAGCGAAGTGTCAACTAGGCGTTTGGAAAGATCTTTAAACAAAGCTTGAGCACTTGGACCCCACGGACAAAGAGTTTCAACCCGAAACAGCTCGAAAATATAACTACCGATGAGGTTATTATATTGCCGCTTGAGGTTCTCTGCAGCTGCAGCGGCAGCGCCAGCACAGCACGACGAGCTAGGAAGATGGGATGGCGCAAGATGATGAGTATCGACACAAGTAACGTCCCACACTAAAGGCCTACCCATCTTCCATGGAAACAAAGACATCCCCAAGAGATCAGACGTCACCAAGCATCAATAGCCTCGGTGAAGCACGGCACATCAAAATTAATCAGTGTGGGTGCTAAGATATTCCTGATCAATTTCTCAGTACCGTGGACGGAGGATATAAATTAAACTATAAACTATTACAATAAATAAACTAGACTATAGTATGTATAAGTAAACTAATACTATAAATTTTGATATTGATTGTATTAGCATAAAGTAAAAATTAGTAAAAATAACTTTTGCCTTCTAAACTAAGTTACTGCAAACAAATAATCAATTGTTAATACAAACAATATTTTTTTTAGAATATATCATACATTTGGCCCCTGAAACACAGGTGCTGTTATCTAGCTCAGGTTTTCATGATTTTTGTACATTTTGAAGCTAATAAACAATTTATTATTATTATTTATCTATACTAATATTAAAAAAGGGAAAGATTTGTATTTTTGACATAGGCTGTTTTTTATCCCTGTATTCCTACGGGAACGGGAACTACGCGGGTGAAACCGCGAGGCGTCCGCTAGAATATTCTAAAAATAATATCAATAAGATTCCATTGAAAATCTTTAATGACAAAATATTTACGTTTACCTATAATTAGGCCAGCTATTATCAAAGAGCTTATACGTATTTCTTACTACTAGTCCGGAGTGTGCGCGTGTTGTACGTTGCCAGGTCCAGTCGTCGGTATTTGTTGGGGTAGCCGGATCTCGTCCGGGATTCTTAGCACCCCTTGCCATACCGTAACCTCGACCCTACCGTAATCGAAGGTACTGGCTGCAGGGCAATAGGGGCTATGTTTTATTTGTGCTATTCATGGGGAGTGCTTTGCAGGCGGGTTGGCGATCGCAGTATGGTTGTTACAAATGCACAGAGAACGCTGCTGCCCATTCTCTGGTTTTTCCCTTAGTCGCCTCTTACGACACCCACGGGCAAACATGGAATGGTGAAATTCTTTACGCCCGACACCATACGGTTAGTGATGTAGATACCAAAAAATATAAACACTTTTTTTATTAACTATAAGGTTTAGGTAGCGCTGTTAGGTAGCATCAACATATCGGAATACTTAAAATGTAGTTTTTACAATCAATTTGTCCCGTGTTCTGTTTGGTCATGGTCACCTCATTAGAAAGAGACACACTACCAAAGGGAGCCCTCTCGCTCGGACCGGTTTTAGCGCCATAGTACACAGTCTAGTAGTAAGAAGTATAAGGTCTTTGGCTATTATAATTCTCAATATAAAACGGAACAATCAAATACAAAGCCAGATTTAAAAAAATACTCTTTCAACTTACTTCATAACAGCCATCGCATAATCGTAGCCAGATTTATCTTCAGTTTTCCTTGTGATCCCCATAGCAGTTTCTATAAAATAACAATTTATACTTTAATATTTTAAATCCAGACTATGCATGCATATATTATACTTTACTATATTCATGCACATAATACAAAAACAAGCAGCAATACTGATCAACAGTTACTCTAATAAACAAAGTCCTGGGAGGCACAACAGTATTTCTTACACTTGGTATGGGATCCGAAACTCCTTTTCCTTGAAGGTCGGGCAACTAGGAAAACCCAAGTAGACAAACTAGAAAAAAAAACCTGAATACAAATTTTATAAAAGCGAATGTGAGTTTGTTTGCTCTACGTTTCCACGCCTTAACTACTCTACCAATCAACATGAAGTATTTCCTATGTTGTCAGGGTACAGAAAAGGACATATACCTTACATAAAATTTCGTATGAGAGAACGAAATTCCAAAGAGCTAAAAATAACCCAAAAGCAACTTGGAAGGAAATAAAAAATATAACTCACAAGCGTCGAACTGTATCTTCGCCTACCGAGTTACTTAATATTAACCATGATAAAGCCTGTTCAATTAACAACATAAATGTTTTTTTCGCAAATATAGGCAAAATTCTAGCTGAAAATTTTACTCCTACGTCGCCCACTGGAGGATCAGTGGGCGATACTCCTATCAATTCCTTCGTTCTCTTACCTACTGACGAAGCAGAGGTCGAAAATATTATCATTAGCCTGCGTCCGGACGCTACAGCGGGATGGGATGGAATCATCTCGTCTCTTAAAATCTTGCACACATGCTCTTGTCCCAGCTATAACACATGTTTGCAACTGCGCCATTAGTGCAGGAAGTTTCCCTAAAGCGTTTAAGAAAGCCCTTGTACATCCGATTTTCAAGCGTGGGGACAGACACAGTGTTACCAATTACAGACCAATATCTGTTTTACCTGCCCTATCCAAAAAAAAATGGAGAAGATTCTTAATATTAGGCTAACTAACTTTCTGGAGTCGCATCATCTCTTGGCTAATAACCAGTATGGATTCAGAAGGTGTAATTCGACTGAAGACGCTGTTAGTTCTTTTATTGACTGTACAGTAGCTCAACTCGATTGCGGGCAAAAGTGCATGGTTATTTTTCTGGACCTTTCTAAGGCTTTTGACACCGTGTCTGTTCCACACCTTCTTTCTAAACTAGAAGCTATTGGTGTACGAGGTGATACACTCAAAATCTTTCAAGATTATCTCGCTGATCGGGAGCAATGTGTCAATATTGATGGGATGATGATGGCGTAGTTTTAGTGTGTCGCAAGGCTCAATTCGCGGACCGACCCTTTTTCTTATTTATGTTAACAACGTGTGCAAACTATCCCTATCAAATTGTTCAATAGTTGCATATGCTGCTGACACGGCATTACTCGTACATGGTGATAACTGGACTGAGACGACGACTCATGCTGAGAGTGCCCTGGCGTCGGTAATGGGCTGGCTGTATGATAACCTTTTAACTGTAAATTAGTCTAAAACCACCTTCTTACCCTTTTCCTTGCCAGCCATTACATTGCCCGCCCCAAACGCAACTATACTGAAAGCACATTCTTGTTCTCCAAACTCGCATAACTCACTGTGTTCCTACCCTACGCTAGCGAGGTCGGAGACAATTAAATATCTTGGGATACAAATTGATAGGCTATTAAATTGGAAATCTCATGTCGATAGTATCACTGCACGGGTTAGAAAACTAATCTATGTTTTCAAAAAGTTGAGACACGCAGCTGACCACACTACCCTGAAAACAGTTTATTACGCTATGTGCCTACTTATTTATTGTGTCACGGTTTGGACGGGTGCACTAAAGACACCTTAGTCATCTTGAGACACACAGAGGCCTATCCTAAAGGTCATGTCCTTCAAACCCTTTAGATATCCTACAGTCAGTATATTTAGGGATTGTAAGGTATTATCTGTTAGGCAACTTTTTGTGCTTCATGTAGTTATGCGTAAACACTTCTCCCTTAGGTATGATGCCAGCTCTCGAGATAGGCGCCAACGCTATAGAATTTGCCCTACTCAAAGCTGTAGGACGACACTGACCCGGAGACATTTTTATGGTATCGGAAGTAATCTTTATAATATAGTAATATTTTATTTTAGTAGTAATATTTATTTATCTCCCACAAAAGTACAATTTTGTTTCTATATTATGTTACAAATATTGGAGGTACAAAGATGTGTGGGAGTCAGGAATCCAAACTAGGATACCCTGTGCTATGGACTCCTGGCCCCACCTCGCCGAGATTGGGATTTACAAAAATGAATGTAGAACGTAGGCCACGTAGGACTATTGTAAGAAATAATGACAAAAAAAAACTTTTTACAAAAAATACAACCGACTTCCAAATAAAAAAGTGAAAAATAACTTCAATTTCGGAAGTCGGTGTTCCTGTTTTATTTTCTTCATTTTTTGACACCGACTTCCGAAATTGAAGTTATTTTTCACTTTTTTTATTTGGAAGTCGGTTGTATTTTTTGTAAAAAGTTTTTTTTTATTTTTCACTTTTTAGTTGTTTTACATAATTTATATAGGCTAGGTACCAATAATGCCCAAAGTGAAACCAGAATACATTTACCCAATAACATAAAACTTAAACAAAACCGGTCGAATAAGGGTATACCAAGGTGAACTGTTTACACCTGCGTACCCCTTTAGAGCGTACTAGTGTGATGTTATGTTATGAAATGGTATAAACAATGAACATAAATGCGATTGCAGCCTTCCCGAGTGATTCGCCGTCATTTATTGAAGAGTTCTGATGTGTATCTCCGAAGTTCTTTATCAGATCTTGATGAAAATTAAATGGGACCACATGACAAACACCAGCTTTCTAATAAAAAAAGAATCATCAAAATCGGTTCACCCAGTAACAGTCGAATTGAGAACCTCCTACTTTTTTTGAAGTCGGTTAAAAAAGGGTTCACGCTCTAAAGTGTGATGTAGAAGGTGTCATGTGCGTGGCGTGGTGTAGTTTGTGTGTGACAGAGAGAGAGTAGGATGGTGTTCTGTGTGAGTACGTATAAAGATGGATGTGTGTATGAATGTGTGCGTAAAAGGGTGGCGGTTTGTGTTTATGAAAAACGCTAAACTAGGATAAGATAGTAGCAGTCTTTCCGTTTCTTCGTAATCAAGTTCTAAAAGCCACGTTGTAAGCTTCTTTTTACATTCTACCCTAGACAATTTAACAATTTCAAGAACTTTGTTAATCTTATTATATAGTCTGCTTGCTCTGAAATTGAAGAAATTCTGGGCAAAAGATGTTCTTACCGGAGTTGTTTCACAGACTTCATAGAATCGCCTAGTATTAACCTTCTGTTTAGCTGTAGCTGTAGGACCGTCTATAGAGGAGTGCTTTTTTACAACTGTTAGCAGTATATAAAGCTGCCTGACCGTTAATACATTTGCTTCGTTATAGAGGGTAGTTGTAGCGTATAAAAGTGGTTTGAAGAGGGCAACTTTTAGAAGAAGTCGTTGAGCTCTTTCAACATTTAAGATATTCGTTTTAAACGAGCCGCCCAAGGTGGATAATATACCTAATACCATATAATACCATACGATAGGATTGATTGGCAAAGAGATTCATACACAGTTTTAACCAGTTTCCAACTCGCTACATGCCTAAGATTTTTTAAAACATGAATGAGTTTTCTTGTTTTCTGGACCAGATGTGAAATGTGCTGTTTGAAAGATAAGTTTTCATCGATTATTATGCCTAAATATCTTATTGATTCTGTTTTTGATATCATTGGGCACATGGTACAGTTTGTGGTTACAGGATTACATGTGTGTGCATAAATATTGAAATTATTGGTATGTGATGCTACATTGTGTATTGTAAACTCTATATATTTAGTTTTACTGGCATATAAGGTCAGTTTGTTAAGAGTAAGCCAATGAGTCACTATATTAAAGCCTTCCTGAGCCGCAACAAAAGTTTCGTCCCATGAGTTTCCACAAAACGTTAAGGTAGTGTCGTCTGCATAAGACATTACATTACAGTTTCTAATGTTTAGCTGGCAAAGGTAGTTTATGTAGCAAAAGAAGATGGGAGGGGGGGGCTAAGATACTGCCTTATGGGATTCCAATATTTATCGGTCTTACTTCACTCAGCGTATTGCCTATCGGAACTGAATAAGGGCCTATAAAACTAAAAAACATTGCTCCATTTATTCTATTGCTTTCAGGAATGTAAGAGACGGGTATATGACTGGTTACAGGTACAGAGCTACGACGAAACAGAAAATTTCATAAAGTAAGTCAGTAAGTTATTCCTATAATAAACAACCCATGCACGAATTCTCCCCTATACACAAACTCGCAAAATCACAACTATAATAATACTAATAAAATGGTTTATTTGTACATTTACATTCCAATAATTCAATACACAGATTTTAAAATAATTAATGTTGTACAGAGAGACAAAAACAAGGGCGAACTGCTGCCTCCTAAACTAGACCAGGGGCCTGTGTTTTAGGAGCCAATGTTCCTCCAGAAATAATCATACAACATAGACAATCATGCAAGTACCTACACAAAACATTATAAACGAGTTACGATACAATTAAGTAATACATTGAATTGGAACAATAAATTTAATACCATATTAGATTTTAAATTTAATAAGATATAGAATATTAAATTGAACATTAAATTGAATAATACATTGAAAATCAAATGAATAATACATTAAAATAAAATTTTAATTTATATATAATCCTACCTGGGACAAACGAATCAGTTGGGTAGGGCCAACTTCGAGAAAGAGGTCAATCGTCGAATCCGACTCGGATGGGCAGCGTTAAGTTGCGCGGTATCTTCTCGTCCAACTTACCACAGTGTCTCAAGACGAAAGTCTATGACCAGTGTGTGTTGCCAGTGATGACATATGGCTCTGAGACGTGGTCGCTTACAATGGGCCTCATCAGAAAGCTTACAGTCACTCAAAGGGCAATGGAGAGGGCTATGCTCGGAGTTCCCTTGCGTGATCGAATCAGAAATGTAGAGATCCGCAAGAGAACCAGGGTTACCGACATAGCCCGAAGAATTGCCAAACTTAAGTGGCAGTGGGCAGGGCACATTGCTCGCAGAACGGATGGCCGATGGGGCAGAAAGGTTCTGGAGTGGCGACCGCAAACCGGAAGACGTTGCGTTGGAAGGCCTCCCACCAGGTGGACCGATGACCTGGTGAAGGTTGCGGGGATCCGCTGGTTGCGATACGCACGGGACCGGTCAAAGTGGCGACGCTTGGGGGAGGCCTATGTCCAGCAGTGGACGTCTTTCGGCTGATATGATATGATGATTATATATATTCTTACGGATAATCCAATCATATACACAATTTTTTTTTCATTTCGATTCTAAGTTATGATAGCAATAAGATTCTCAGTCTCATCATACGTTAACTTCTGCAACCACAAGGTATGTAGAACTTTGACTTTATGCTTGGTCAGGGGATATATTGAGATGGCTTTATTAACTTTGTTGTAGAGTCGAGAGCTAGTTGCCACAAACTGACGGCTGGCGAAGCTGGATCGGCATTGGACTGTATCGCAGACGGGAAAGCCTTGCGTCTTTTCAGCCTTTCGGGTTCGAGGTGCAACAAAGAGTGTTTCCTTAGCACAGCGCGGAGCACAAAGAGCTGTCTCACGGTCAATACTTCAACTTCCGAGTAGACTAACTTAGTCGGAAAATCTTTACGCTTAAAGGACATGACCTTCAAGATCGCCCTCTGTGCTCTTTCCACTTTAAGTAAGGAGGTTTTGTGCGTTCCACCCCAAATTGGGACACAATAAAGTACAATCGACTGGCAAAGACACTGATAAACTAGCTTGGCAGTGTCAGGATCAGCAGAGTGCCTAAGTTCTTTAAATATATAAATTAATTTTCTGATCCGTGTGCAGAGGACTTCGATATGCGATTGCCAGCTTAGTTTATAGTCAATGTGAACTCCTAAATATTTAATGTCAGGAACCAAGGACAGAGATGGACAGTTGCAGTTTTGATCGTCACCCGAGCAAATATGCGCTTTAATTTGTTCTGACTCCTGTGGTGGGCATGATGTGTTAGGTAGGGAAAATCTAATGACTTTTGTTTTTACTACGTTGAGGGTTAGTAGGTTTTCTGAGAGCCATTCCATTACAAAGCGAAGTGATTGTTCCACTCTCCTCTTTGCTCCACCCCAGTCAGTGTCATGAACTACTAACGCAGTGTCATCGGCGTAAGCGAATATGTTGCAACTAGAATTTGTGCATGACAAAGATCATTGATGTAGAGCAGGAAGAGCGGAGGCCCAAGGATGTCCTGATGCCCTGTGGAACACCGAAACGAATAAACTGGTCATCGCTCGTTATACCGTCGATTCTAACATGCTGAGTGCGGTTCGAGAGGTTGTCTTTAAAAATGTCCAAACCAACGCCGCGAATGCCAACGCTTTCCATTTTTGCGTTCAGTTTGGGAACAGAGACCGTGTCAAATGCCTTGGACAAATCGAGAAAGATACCATAGCATTTCATACCTTTGTCCAGGTTGTTAACCAAAATCTCGGTAAGATCAGCTACCGCATCCTCCGTTGAGATCCCTGGTCTAAATCCATATTGATTGCCTGCGATGATTTTGTGTTTGGTGAGAAACGCAACGAGGCAGTTATTAAGAATCCTTTCAAGGATCTTGGAGAGTGAGCTTAGTACGGAGATCGGCCGGTAGTTGGTTACATCCATTCTATCGCCACTCTTAAAAACGTCATAGCCAGTGGCACAATCAGAACGCAAGGAACCGATCAGTGTTTCCACATAAGTTTCATCAACTGGCAGTATGACGAGGGACTGGCAAGGCGGAACTTGGAGAGGGGATCTTGCACCGTGGTTAGCTCGAGGAAGACGAGCAACATGTGAGGCCAGTTTACGACCTATATTGGTGAAGAAGCAATTGACTCGGTTGACTGAAGTTTTAGGATCGTCAGATATTTGAAGAAGTTCTTTGGTGGATTGTGGATGAAATGTAGAGCTTGTTATAGCTTTTATGGCCTTCCAAGTAGCTTTAGGGTTGTTCTTTGCCTTTTGCAATTCACTTTTATCGTGCAGTATTTTTATTTTTTTTAATAACGAGTTAAGGAAATTACGATATCTCTTGTAGGTTATCTGAAGAACTACATTTCCAGGATTTATTTTTGAAGCTGTAATGCATCCTATCACGGTTTCGTATACATTTCATCAGGCCTTGAGTCATCCAAGGTTTAATAACAAGAGTCTTATTTTTTTTTAAATAAAACGTTGCCCCACACTTGGAATTTCTTCCTGTATCGTGGGTGCGTTTACAAACATATAAACTCACATACACAACATTCAGAGCCGGAACAACTGTCTGTAGGTCATACAAATATTTGTTCCGTGCGGGTATCGAACCCGCGACACGCAGCGCAGCAGTCAATCGCTCAACCACTGCGCCAACCGTGCGCCCCTTTTGGATTCGTATACTCAGCGTATGTGAAGCGATAATTCCTTGAAGTGTTGTTACAAATAATTCAGCCGCTAAGTTTTGGTTCATCTCATCCAAAATTGGACTGAAATCGGTGCAGTCTATGTCTTTTTTAATTGCTAATAAATTGTAGCGCAAAGATTTAGAATAGCAATTTTTGTTGGCCAAACTCTTGATCGGTAGTGACGGGATGACAGGCAGGTGGTCAGTGATGTATGTTTGAACCACTATAATACATGCTAAATTATTAGTTTTCAGTAGAACATGATCTAAGCAGTTACCAGATATGGTTGGGCGAAAATGCGCTGGAAGTAAATCAAGAGAGGCAGTTAGTGTGAGAAATTGATCTGAGTTCCGGTCATGGTTACCAGGTTTAATGTCAACATTTAGGTCTCCAACGACAACGACATTGTGAAAATTATTCGAAGCTAGGTGCTTCGAATAATTTTCACAATGTCGTTGTTCCAGGCTGTTCAGGCTATCATAAAATATATCCAGGTTAGAATACGAAGGAGAGCGGTACAAACAGATGATAATCGTATTTTGTATGGCGCAAACAAGGCAGTTGGCTTCAAAAAGGACGGTTCACGCACTGTACATCTTAGAGAGGTTCTAGTGTATATATACTACGACACCGTCGAATCTTAACTTCACATTTAACACACTTACACACATGAAAAGGCTATGGTTTATTTTGTCTTATCACATCTCTAACTTCTGACCCTCTGATGTAATTTTTGATATACAACACAAGTGTGAGGATCCTGGTACCCTTAACACAAGTTAAATCTTTCTTTGGGTGCAAGCATTCATTACAAATACTACTGACATACATTGTTACTTGTTAATGTGATTTTTTTATTTTTGTATAATGTTGTTCATACGAGTAAGTGTTTGATTGTACTTAATTAATTTATTTATTATTTATTTATTTATTTTAAGGAAAGCTTACAGACTAACGACAAACATAAAAAAAAATCGTGGGTAAGAAAAATGGCTAATTACAAGCTTCCACATGTATACATCTCGCTACAAATCATTTGCGTTGACATGTTGCATAATACAGCGATACATAGAATAAAATAATATTAAAAGGTAGACAAAAAAACAAAAATTCAAATAAAAGTAATGAAATATGTCGAGTCTTGCAACATCAAACAAATACAAATAATGTGAAACATAACATTTACATCGAAGAAACAAAAACAATCCTACACTCATTTCATTTTTGACCGCCACCAAAATATTCTCTAATTAAGGTCTTTCTAATCTTATGTGTAAAAGAAATCGACTTCCAAGTGTATTGGTAAGGTATTGAAAGCTGCGGCACTACGTATACAAAAGGCGTTACGCCTGTAATTTGTCGATGCGCATGGGGTCTGCAGCAAAGGCCGTGTTCGTAGGCTGCCTTGGTTAGTGCGAAGAACTATTTTGCTAAGTAGTTCGGGACAATCTACCGAGCCGTTTGCTATTTTTGCCAAAAAAACATATATCATTAATGTTACGTCTTAAGTGCAACGGTAAAAAATGGTATCGCTTACACCGGTGTTCGTAATCTACTGAGAATTGCTTTGCCTTAAAATCCAAGTATCGCAAAAACTTCCTCTGGACGGATTCGATACGAAATTTGTAGATCTCGTATTGAGGGTTCCAGACTTGAGAAACATACTCGAGGTGACTGCGCACGAGGGAACAGTATAGCACTTTTACTGGTTTTAGTGTCCGAAAGCTAGAAAAAGCTCTAATAATAAAACCTAAAGCTTTGAGGGCCTTCTTGACAATGTTTTGTATGTGATCATCAAAAAGTAATTTACTGTCATGGACTACACCAAGATCCCTGATTTTATTTGCCTTACTTATGTACGTACCGTCTAGCGTATATCCTCAACCAATAGTAGTTTTCAGACGAATAAATACTACATGAAAACATTTAGACACGTTTATTTGCAACTTATTGGTTTTGCAGTATGATACGAATCTGTCAAGGTCCAACTGAAGTAACTCGGTATCAGACACTGTACGTACAGACTTAAGGATCTTCATGTCATCCGCGAATAGCAAAATATTTGAATTTATAAAGCAGTTTTTTATGTCCGAGATAAATATATTAAACAATAACGGTCCTAAGATCGAGCCTTGGGGCACTCCTGATGGGACGGTTTTCCATCCGGACGTGTATCCACGTAATACCACAGCCTGCGTTCGATTATATCTATATAAGACTTAAACCATCGGAACAAATCCCCGTGTATGCCTGCAGATGAGATTTTCTGAAGAAGCACACGGTGATCTATTCGGTCGAAACACTTGCTGTAGTCCGTGTAAATAACATCAACCTGACATCGTTCTTCCATCCCAGTGGTTATTAATTCAAAAATCAAAATAAAAATCATTTTTTTTTATTTCACTTAGGCCTACACGGGCACTAATAAAACGTCGACAAAAGGTGCACAGTTCGGGTTGGTCGTTTCCTATGGAGAAGAACCGGCAAGAAACTCCATGGTTATTCTTTTAAAAATGGTTTGGTTTTACAATATTTCCATGTTACAGCATTAGTACTTAGATATGGGGGGACAACGTAGGCCCGACTTATGACAATAAGTCATAAGAAACTAAAAAAATAAAATAAAAAGATTATATATTAAATAAAAGAGTTAACAAATGTTAACTAGCATCTAGAAGGCCTACAATGTTCACACATTCACAAAACAATCGGTAAAAGAATCTATACAAAGGTAAAAAAAAAAAAAAAAATGTATAACAAGACTAAATTTAACATGTGGCACAAATGTTGTTATCAGTGCTGTAACTATTCTTAGCAAAGGGCTATAAAGATGATTGAAAACCATTGTAAAAAGTCTAATTAAAAGAAGGAAAGAAAAATGAGATTGAGAATAGTTAGAAACATTCACATATTTGTGCCGTTTACAAGTTACCAGGGAAGCTGCATGCGCAGAAGGAGCTAAGGCCAAATGTTTTTATCTTCAACATAGTCCTTGATTTTATAATATGCTTTTTTAACAAGGATACGTTTGATGTAGTTTTTGAACTTTGCATCGATCAGTTCTATAACTGACTTTGGCAACTTGTTATAAAAGCGTATACTGTTTATAAGAAAAGACTTGCTAGTTTTCGTTAATCTGAATTTGGGTATTACAATTTCGTGCTTACTGCGTGTATTTAAATTATGTAAGTCGCTTCTAGTTTTGAAAAGCCCTCGATTTTTACGGACATATAAAATACATTCCAAAATATAAAGTGAAGGTAGAGTCAGTATATCGATCTCTTAAAATTTTTCTCTGAGGGACTCGCGAGGACCCATTTTATAGATTGCGCGGATTGCCCTCTTTTGTAGGATGAAAATTGAGTCATCGTCTGCTGCTGATCCCCACAGCAGAATGCCATAAGACATAATACTGTGGAAATAAGCATAGTATACTAACCTAGCTGTAGCTACATCGGTTAGCTGCCTTATTTTCCTTACTGCATATGCAGCCGAACTTAACCTACCCGAAAGAGTTCTAATGTGCGCGCCCCACTGCAATTTTGAATCGATAATAATCCCTAAGAATACAGTTTCCGTTATAACTTCAAGATTTATGCCGTCAAGATTTAAGTTTAGGTCATGTTGTTGTACATTTGGTAAAGAGAACTTTAGACATTTTGTTTTTTTCGCATTCAGTAAAAGATTGTTAGCTGCGAACCATTTTGAGAGAACAATCAGACTTTCGTTGACATGTAAGACATCCGTATCTTTCCTATCTATTTAAAAATTTGCGAAGTATCATCAGCAAATAGAATTATATCCGATAATTTGGCCATCATAAAAGAGAGATCATTAATGTAAACAAAAAAAAGGAAAGGGCCGAGAATTGAACCTTGGGGCACGCCCATCTTGACTAGAGACCCGGAGGACGTCGCCCCATTAACATTTACTTTTTGCTGTCTGTTAAGTAAATAGGAAAGCACGAGATCAGCAGATTTTCCACGAATTCCGTAGTGGTGTAATTTACAGATCAGTGTGTTGTGGTCGACGCAGTCGAAAGCTTTTGAGAGATCACAGAAAATGCCAATGGCATCCTGGGACCTCTCCCAAGCCTCCAAGATGTGGCTGATGAGTTTTACTCCCGCGTCCGTTGTCGACCTACCTTTCGTGAAACCAAACTGTTGACTATGCAGGATCCCATTTGAATTGAAGTGAGACAACATCTGTTCCAGCATGATATTTTCATAGATTTTACTCAATGCTGGAAGCACGGATATAGGTCTATCATTAGAAGGATCACTCTTACAGCCTGATTTGAAAATTGGTACCACCTTACTGTGTTTCATTAAGTCAGGAAAAGTGCCGCTGTCCAAACATTGATTGAATATGCCTGTTAGGATTCGTTGGACAATACCAGGTTCGAGGCAGTTGATCGTTTTCTGAGGAATCCATTTTGTTCGTCACCAAAGTGACGCTGCAAGGCTGAATAAACTTCCGTGTGCACTAATCGTTCCAAAACTTTAGAAAAAAGAAATAGCTTAGATATGGGGCGGTAATTATCTACCTGAGATTTTTCCCCCTTTTTAAATATAGGTGTGATAAATGCCGATTTCCATACCTTCGGGACGATACCCTCTCTCAGCGATCGCTCAAACAACAAACAAACTGGCGCCACAAGACTCTTTGCACACTTAATTATGAAAATAGCGGGTATCAAGTCTGGCCCACCAGATTTAGTGGGGTCCAGGCTCTTAAGTAGCTTCAGCACCATATCAGGACACACGCCAACGGTACTCAGGTGCACTAAACCAGAAGAATAAGTATCTACATTAGTATCTAGATCATGAGAGTCTGGATCTGAATCAGGTTCCTGGAAAGTGGATTGAAAGTAAGAGGAAAACAGCTCAGCGATACCCTCGCCGGTGTCTGCGGACTGATCCATATAATGCAGTACGTTTGTTAAAATGTTACCACTTCTTTTACTTTTAATATAAGACCAGAAACACTTAGGGTTTTTTGTAATTGCATATTCCATTATTTTCACGTAATCATCAAAACAAACCGCTTCAAGTTGCTTAACTCGATTACGCAAGACAGAAAAAGAATTGTAATCGGATAAATTACAGTATTTTTTATATTTATTGTGGTATTTGTGTTTTTCTTTTAATACTTTAATTAAAGCACTGGTGTACCAGGGGGAATGTGTACATTTTTTTTGTGGTTTAACGGGGATGTGTATCGTATATTTTTTATAGAAAAAGCAAAGAGCTTGATCTAAGGGTCCAGCATGCAACAATGTTTTCCAGTCTATAAGATCTAATGCAGACGTGATTGCAGGGTAATCGCCTTGATGAAACTTATATTTTACACTGGGTTTCTCAATGCATTTATGGACTTCAACGAAATCGGCGTTAATAATTACCGGTTTGTGGTGCACATCAACAGGCACCGCCAAAGGATCGCCACACTCATTTACCCTTACTGCACCATTTGAGAAAACAAGATCCAACAACCTACCATTGATATTACGCTCAATATTAAACTGAGTCAAGTTACACGCATTTATTATGTCAAAGAAGTCCAAAAAACACCGAGCAGACACCTTCTCAGGGCACAATCCGGGGCCGTTGTCCGAATGTCGCCATTCCACATCGCCACCGAAGTTAAAATCATCAGTGACGATAAATGTGTCTAGCGGGTAAGCGGTCACTTAATTGGTTAAGTTTATGGTGGAAGTTTTGCAACTGAGCTATGTAAGAATTGCCTGTATTTTCCTTGCACAGATACAAGGCGCAAATGTTAATATTATAGCTAACCGAAGGTTTAGACCTCGTCAGAACAACGGCCACCCATAAGTCCTCGGCAGAGGTCGACCAGTCACATCTTTCCACAACGGTCAGATCATTCCTCGCCGCGATCAACACTCCACCACCACGGGTCTGTTCCGTTCGGCAATAATCACGGTCCCGCCTCCAAACAAGATATCGTCCGTCCAATAACTCACTATTATTAATATCGTCAACTAACAGAAATAGCCAACAGTGATAAATTATGATGGAGGTAGACAACAAAAACTGGTAAGAATAATTTAAACACAGCGATGTACAATGTCTAATAACACGGAACTTGGAAATAAACATACGTAATGTAACAAAAGGAATGGCATTCACGTCACCAACGGCACCATATCCCAAGTAATATCTATAAGAAATATGGGTCCAATTAAGTAATAATTGTAGGCAAAACAAAGTGGCAGTTATATCACTTCACAAAAGATTTCACAGAATATACGCAATAACTCGTATTCAAAGCGTTGAAATAGTTAGCTGTATACGTAAAGTAAAAATAAAAAAAGCATTTAAGATGTAGGCAGATCCCGCACTCGACGATATAAGCAAAAACTATAAAACAACGAAAACCAAAGCATAATGAGACAAATGAATAGGTGACACTGAGCGATAACAGAACAAAAGGCAGGCGAGAATGGAATGTGTACATATAAATACCTGTGTTTCTCAAACTTAGTTTCGGCGATTCGACTTTAAACAATACTGTGTAAGCAGATTGACCAACGTTGTAGATTAAAAAAACTTTTTTAAATCTTGCTCGGTCCTGATGTGGTGCTTCGGTGATGAATGGTTTTTTCGAATAAAGATTTTGCAGCCGGTTAGCCATACATATTCATATTCTTTTTCCTTTGCCAAAATCTTAGTTCTGTTGAGTAAGGCTTTGTTATCCAGCGTCAGGTGGTCGTTGATGTAAATTTTCTGATCACCACGCTGTCCCAAATCGGCCGCACTCAAGATCTTATGCTGTCTAGCCGCAGCAACAAAATCGGTTTTTAAATAGCAGTTGTGCACCGAGCAAATAATTGTTTTGCAATGGCTGTTATTTCGCGTAGGAATCCTTGCTACGTAATTTATACGTTCCTTAGGGATGGGACATTTAATTACAGCCCCTATCCTAGAAATAATATCAAACAAATTCTCTGTGTTCGATTAAGGTACACCCTTGATCTCAATATTGTTCATCCTGGATCTCTGCTCATTGTCACGACACTGAAATTCCAGGCTCCTACAGCGCTCTTGCAATGTGGCAATGTCGTCCTTAGTTTTCATCAACCCATCTATCTCC
Organism: Orthosia cruda; assembly: GCA_964057195.1. Taxonomy (NCBI): domain Eukaryota; kingdom Metazoa; phylum Arthropoda; class Insecta; order Lepidoptera; family Noctuidae; genus Orthosia; species Orthosia cruda. Next base: position 13,309,091 of record OZ059838.1, read on the forward strand.
TGTTCCAGTCCTGAAACTTTGCTTGTAAGATCACTCACCGAGCCGTGCACAAACTCGAGAGACTCCTTCATCTCTGCAATGGAATTGGTCACATCAGTGAAGTCTGCTCTCATTTAGATTTCAGTTTCGTCAACTCCTTGTTAATCTGTCTTAAGTCCTCCATCAAGACCGGCAGTGACTCCATTTGCACGGACAATCTCTTCAGTTCAGAGAGTACACTCTCCAAATCCGTTCCCGTCGAAAACCCGACCCTGGGACTCGCTGCTAGGGCTTTACAGGAATTGCATCTCCATGTTAATTTCCGATCGCCGAGCTTTCTCCATCCAGTCTCAGTGATGCCAGTGCATGGAAAGTCAAACTGACCCTTACAAGCTGTGCATCTGACCCCGTCGTTGACTTGGTTATCGCAACTCTTGCACTTTGTAGTGACGGGTTCTATGGGGCAATTCACAGACTCGTTCACGCACTAAATGACCACACTTCAACACGTCTACTCTGGCCAGCGGCTCTCGTAATACTGACGCGGTGCGCACGAGATTGTGTATGTCTGTGTGGGGGAAAGTGGGGATGGCAAAGTGAACGTGCGAGTGAGATAGATACACTACATCCCTTCCCCATTAATGATTTTATTAAGAATATATTTAATATTAATTCATTTTGTATAATGTATTTTTGGTATGCTTAATGTAATCATAATTATATTGTTTGTTCTTCACGTGACAGATTCTTTTCTTTTTTCCTCGCTCTCAATATCCCTTCACCCTCCTATTTTTTCTTCAATATAATGAAAGAAAATAAAGCTATCACCAAAATCTCTGAATACTGTAATTAGCCAGTGTTCCACTTATATAATTATTTTTTTAGTACGTAGACATTAGTATATGTGACATAAGTACTTGTTTGTGATTTTAGTTTTATACGTATTTTGTTAAATTTTCTAGATTGTCACTGGGACTTGAAAAAAAAGTGTGAGTTGATGTATGTACACAAATCTCTAATTTAATGGAAATCACAATTCCTCCAATTTAATGGCAGCAACCCACCAATTTAATGGCAGCAACCACCCACCAATTTAATGGCTGCAAAACCCACCAATTTAATGGTAGCAACCCTCCAATTTAATGGCAGCATTCCACCAATTTAATGGCAGCAGCCCACCCAATTTAATGGCAGCTTCCCACCAATTTAGTGGCAGCAATCCACCAATTTAATGGCAGCAACCACCCACCAATTTAATGGCAGCAAAACCCACCAATTTAATGGTAGCAAAGCCCACCAATTTAATGATAGCAAAACCCACCAATTTATAAGCATAATCAGCCTATAATGCTCCATTCGTCGGAAAGCGAACCTCCCCTCTGCGACAGGGACAAGGCCTCAATCCATCACATGAGCTAAGCGTTGCTCGGCAGACGTCACACGTCCCCGAATTACCAGCTCCAGGACATACGGTTTCCTCACCATAAGTATGTTTATTTATAACCGAGTAGTATTTCGTGACATTGGAAATCTGACAATCCAGTGTCTCCACACCAATCGAGTGTGGTCACCTACGAAACTGTTTATGTAGGTACCTTTATAGTTTTACAAAAACAGTTCAGTGTTAACGTTAACATTGCTTAGCTTCACAGCTAAATAACTTAAAGGCTATCGATGTGGCACTTTGTTAAAACTAACATTTCGATAGTTGTCTGGTCACCGAGGTATCTTTTTACAAAAGCAGTGCATTAGGTAGTTTTAATTGATTTACGCCCATGTGGCTATTCTGATCCAGCGCGCTCTCCAAGCTGTACACCACTTTAAATCATATCGTTATCTACGTATATTGAGTTTAGCCTTCATATTACTCATTCCACATGAAATATACCATGCACCATTACACAACATGACCCGCCTTGAATCTAAACTAAATTGACATAACTAGCCTAGGATCTAGCCAAACCTTATGGCATCAAACACCTTGGATCCAGCCTCCTAAACTGGCATCAACCGCCCATGATGTAGCCAACCATATGCCATCATCATTCATCATCATTTCAGCCGAAAGACGTCCACTGCTGGACATAGGCCTCCCCCAGGCGTCGCCACATTGACCGATCCCGTGCGTCTCGCATCCAGCGCCTTCCCGCAACCTTAACCAGGTCATCAGTCCACCTAGTGGGAGGCCTTCCAACGTATCGTCTTCCGGTTCGCGGTCGCCATTCCAGAACTTTTCGGCCCCATCGGCCATCCGTTCTGCGAGCAATGTGCCCTGCCCACTGCCACTTAAGTTTGGCAATTCTTCGGGCTATGTCGGTAACTTTGGTTCTCCTGCGGATATCATCATTTCTGACGTGATCACGCAAGGAAATTCCGAGCATAGCCCTCTCCATTGCCCTTTGGGTGACTTTGAGCTTTCTGATAAGGCCCATTGTGAGCGACCACGTCTCGGTCCCATAGGTGATCACTGGCAACACACACTGGTCATAGACTTTTGTCCTGAGACACTGCGGTAAATTGGACGAGAAGATACCACGCAACTTCCCGAACGCCGCCCAGCCGAGTCGGATTCGACGGTTGACCTCTTTCTCGAAATTGGACCTACCCAACTGGACCGTTTGTCCCAGGTAGACATAATCGTCTACAACTTCGAGAGTAGAGTCTCCGACCTTGATAGGAGTGGGTGTTACATGGGCATTCACCATGATCTTGGTTTTGTCCATGTTCATTTTAAGACCCACTCTTTCGGAAGCTCTACTGAGGTCATCGAGCATTTTACTGAGGCTCTCCATGGTCTCAGCCATGACCACTAAGTCGTCGGCAAACCGAAGGTGAGTAATGTACTCGCCATTAACGTTGATGCCCAGCCCCCTCCAGTCCAGAACCTTGAAGACATCCTCCAGCGCAGCAGTGAACAGTTTCGGAGAAATGACGTCTCCCTGTCTCACGCTGCGCTGGAGAAGGATTGGTTTCGAGGTCTGATCCTGAAGAAGGACTGACATGGTGGCGTTTTTGTACAAACACTTCAACACCTCAATGTACCGGTAGTCGATCTGGCACCGTTGGAGAGACTGCAGTACAGCCCAAGTCTCTATCGAATCGAAGGCTTTCTCGTAGTCCACAAACGCTAAACAGAGAGGCAGGTTATACTCTTCGGTCTTCTGTATAACCTGCCGCAGCGTATGTATGTGGTCTACGGTGCTAAAGCCTTTTCGGAATCCGGCTTGTTCGGGGGGCTGGAAATCGTCTAACCTGCGCGCGAGACGATTCGTGATGACTCTTGAAAACAACTTGTAGACATGGCTAAGAAGTGAGATGGGCCTATAGTTCTTCAACCGGGCATTGTCGCCCTTCTTGAAGAAGAGTACCACCACACCCCCGCACCATGCCTGTGGCGTTTTGCCCTCGAGTATGACGGAATCAAACAGCTTCTGAAGGGCCTTAAGGACCGGTTTTCCACCCGCCTTCAGGAGTTCGGCCGTAATTCCGTCATCACCCGACGCCTTGTTGTTTTTGAGCTGTTTCAGAGCCATCCTAATCTCGAACAGGCTGACGTCCGAGATATCTTCGGTATAGTGTCGGGTCAATCTAGCTCTTGGGTCGTTTGCTAGACTCGCAACGGGCTTGCTGATCGATGTGTACAACTGCCCATAGAATGTCTCGATCTCCCTGAGAAGCTCCGGTTTGGCGGATACGATCCTGCCATCGTCGGTCTTCAGTTTCGTGAGTTGGCTCTGCCCAATAGCCAGATCCCTTGAAAATACCTTGGAGCCTTTATTTCGCTCGATCGCGTCTTTAATACGCTCGGTATTGAAACGGCGGAGGTCTCTTTTCAAGGATTTAGAGATCTGTCTATTGAGCTGCCGGTATTTGCACGCCTCATCTGAAGACTGCAGGATCATCTCACGCCTCTCCTTCATAAGCTTGAGGGTATGATCAGAGAGCTTTTTGTTTCTATCTGTACGACGGGTCTTGAAAAACTTAGACCCGACAGTATGGACAGCTTCCACGAACCCGTTGCTATATTCATCCACGGAGCTCCCTAGGCACTCGAAACGATTCTGGAGTTCGAGCTGAAAGCTCTCGGGGTTTTGGACCTGGATCTGTGCTGGCCGGAGCGTGGACTTCATCAGTCGAGACCTTTCAAGCTTAATATTAATGTTCAATGTGCCTCTTACCATGCGGTGATCGCTCCCGGTTTTTACCGAATTGATCACAGAGACATCATTGAACATTTGCTTCTTGGTTGACATGATGAAGTCGATCTCATTTTTTGTTGCACCATCGGGGCTCTGCCAGGTCCACTTCCTGTGTTCACGCTTTTTGAAGAAGGAGTTCATCATATAGAGGCCCTCCTTCTCCACAAAACTGGCCAGTAGGTGACCCCGGTGGTTCCGTTGTCCAACTCCAAATTGCCCCACTTGCAGCTCATCCTCGTCTCGTTTGCCCAGTTTCGCGTTGAAGTCCCCCATGACAACGGTGTAGTGAGTTTTGAAACCATGCATGGCTCTGGAGATATCCTCATACATGTTCTCTACCCCATCGTCGGGGTGTGCCGAGGTTGGGGCGTAGACCTGTATGACCTTCAGCGAATATCTTGAGGATATTCTGAGTATAAGGTACGCCACCCTGGTCGACACACTCTCGATCTTCACCACGTTGTTCACAAGGGACTTGTGGACGATAAACCCGACACCACCCTGGGACTGCCGGTCACCCTCTCGGAAATAGAGCAGGTTACCGGATTTGAGGATTATCGAGTCCTCCCCCTCTCTTCGGACTTCAGATAACCCTATAATACTCCATCGCAACCTGCTCAATTCCTCCTCAAGTTCGGTGACCTTCTCGTCGGTCCGAAGTGTGCGCGTGTTGTACGTTGCCAGGTCCAGTCGTCGGTGATTTTTGGGGTAGCCGGATCTCGTCCGGAGATTCTTAGCACCCCTTGCCATGCCGTAGCCTCGACCGCTACCGTAGTCGAGGGTAGGCAAGCTGCCGGGTACCAGGGGCCATTTTTTATTTGTGCTATTCATTGGGGGGGTTTTGCCATAATCGCCACGCTTGGCAGGCGGGTTGGCGATCGCAGTATGGTTGTTATAGAAGCACAGAGAACGCTGCTGCCCATTCTCTGGTTTGTCCCTTAGTCGCCTCTTACGACACCCACGGGAAGACATGGGATGGTGAAATTCTTTACGTCCGGCACCATACGGAACAAACCATATGCCATACGTTCTTTTGTTTCGCTTGAAATACGCTTAGCCGTCAGGCAAACCTTAGTTTGACCATAAACTAACTTTTTTGTCCTTTTGACGTAAATGAAGAACTCATACTCAACTATATATTTGTAATACATACATACGTGTAAAGAAAAGTAAAGAGATCGCCATTGCTCATCGTATCTACTCTAATAGATTCAGGCGTCCCGCTTTAAATACCCAGAAAACTGTAAGTTTAAATTCTGTGTTGTATTATTGTATAGTGGCGCGAATCTCAGTGTCACGACACTTCTATTTAAATTTTCAGTTGAAAATAATTAATTTTGCAATGACACAATATAATTATGTGTACAATAAACAAGATTGAAACCTGACCCACCGTATACTAATTATTCTACGGGCATTCTAACCCAATTAGGTCGAATCTTGCTTAAACATATATTTTCTCAGCAACAACTTGCCATCGATTTAATAAGACAGTCATAGACTAATATATTATAGAGTGAAAGTCAGTGACAATTAGTTTACCAATCTCGGTGTCATTTCAATGATATTAGCAGATTGAATATTTACTCGACATCTTGATATTTAGCATTTTTCTTTAAATTCACAATATACTCATAAATAGTAGTACTCTAAATAGTTCGTATTTTGTATTTATTTTATCAAATTTTATTCTACGCTTCTTTATATAAGTAAAAAATGCGCGACGATAGTTAATTCCAATTTCTGCTTTATCACAATATTTTGTTTTTACATTTAATAATCTACTTACTGCAATGAACAAAATGGTCATAGTAATTGCGCGACCAGATGCCTGTACTGACACAGTTTTTCATATTTTTGAAACGTCTTATATCCACCATCAGATGACTGGTATAAAGTAAGAAAACTCTAATGTTTTGAAGTTTACAAACGGCCCATTCGTTTCAAGAATCAAACAGCCTAACTGTATATATTGGGTATTGTTATGTACGTAGTATATTTTTGATTAATTTTATTCCTTCTGTGTTTTTGACTTTTTACACCTGACTACCTCTACCCTCTTTTACAAACTCCCTCCACCACTCAAAAGTTTGATAGTAGAAAACCGAATCCAGAGCTAAACTTGCTTTTGTACAAATATTTATTTTATTTTTTATGTCCTGTGTACAAAAATAATTAAGAATGTTCCAAATGCAATGATGTAAATCTATTTTCACGACCACTCTCAAAAATCAACATACCTGATAGGATCAGCAGCTCAAACCCTTTTGAAGAATAGTAAGCAACTGTCATTTCAGACAGATCGGAAACCTTACTAATATTATAAATGCGAAAGTACGGACGGACGGATGCATGTCCGCTACCCAGCCACGCCGGAACTGCCGAACGGATCCGGCTGAAACTCGGCACAAAGACAGATCACAGTCCAAAACAGCACACAGGCTACTTACCCCGGTGTAATGTTCACCAGGGATAAACTTCGACCTGCGCGCTGGTGAAGCCGCTGGAAGAAGCTAGTTCATAAATATTTTTTCGTGCCCAGAATGTAATAAGTTCAGTATATTGATCCAAAACGTACTGTATTTGCTAAGTAGGCAATGAATAAACAACGAGGTCTTGAAAAGCTTATTTCAAAGTTAATACGAATTTGTTAACTAACTAATAGTGTAAGTTAACTAACTTTATCTATTTATAAATCAATAATTCCTTTTCTTTTTACGTTTAATTAGCCCTAAAACTACGCAACTGATACCCGTATTTTATATTGCACTGTCTTTTCATGAGTCACCGCTGTTTACAGCAGGAATTTGGACTCATATGCATGGCTTATGTAACCAAAACATGACTGCTTGGCCTTAGGATGTTTGCAAATATTTTCGTGCCCATTACGAGCTTTTTAGAATCTGCATGGCTTGACGTGATTCAACTTAATCTTGAGACCTTCCTATGAGTAGTTACGGCTACAAATATGGATATTTAATTTTATATTGTATTGGTCATTAAGATGTACACAAAATTTTTTGCCCAAACCACCTTTGATGTTATTAAAGGTTACTGTTTATTATCATTAACATTTTAATCGGTAGACGATTCAATTTTAACCTGTTAATTTTAAGGGTTAGGCTCGATAAACAATGAATAAATACGTAGAAATTTAGGTATATATGTTCCTACAATGTACATATTCACATAAACAGTCAGTGCGTGTATACCTACGTTTTAAGTTCTTTCATTAGGATTTCTACATAGGCGTGATTGTAACTGCAAACTTCACTAGAGCGATTATATAATCTTTGGGTTTACTGCTTGATTTCGAATGTCATATGACCAATTCCCCTAAGTCATCAAATCAAACTTCCGAATTACCGAAATTCCATAGCATCGATGTACCACAATTTCGAATAGTGTCCAAATGTGTCCAAATGGAAAAGAAATCACAATATGTCGCCATAAAACTTAAGTATTCAAACAAAACGTATTTTCCGATCTATGGGAACCCCTATTTGAATTATTAACGGTGACCAGAAAATGATTCCATTGAATAGGGTAGACTATCGATTGTCTGTGGAAAGATTTCAAAGATATCCGCGTTGCAGACGCAGTAGTTAGGTTCAAAATAACAATGCATCGATTTTATTATTTTGATCAGATGTTATGATTTGAAATCGTAAAGTAAATTTCTTTATTTACCTACCCACCAATATAATTTACAATCGTTTTAGAATAGCTAGTTTGATGTTTCTTTAACGGCACAGTTTTTTGTTATTAGACACAACTTAGTCATGGCCCTTGGCTCTTTGATTAGAATAAAACGAATTTCTTTACCTTCGTAATACTAAATGTCCTTTATTATTAAAATCTGGTATGGTTATTTACTAAATACTTAGGCAGAATTTATTTTTCGCTACATAGTTATGTTTAAGCAGTCGTATGATGTTAACACAACAAATAGGTATTTACTATGTAATTTTTTCACTTAGGACCTGCTTAAATGTCTTATTTTCATAACGGAATGTGGGCGCCTAACGATAACAAATAACCGTGTGTCATGTCATGCATTATCTACTTACCCCAATCCTTCTTCTTTTTATTTACACCAACGTTTTTCTTACTTTATCCTCGTCGCCATTTGTAGTGACCGGTTCTATGGGGCAATTCACAGGCTCGTTCACGCACTAAATGACCACACTTCAACACGTCTACTCTGGCTAGCGGCTCTCGTAATACTGACGCGGTGCGCACGAGATTGTGTATGTCTGTGTGGGGGAAAGTGGGGATGGCAAAGTGAACGTGCGAGTGAGATAGATACACTACACACTTGAACATGGTATTTCAAGAAAGATAAAAATAAAGTTTCAAAAAGAAAAAAAGTATATATAAAACTTTGGAAAACGTAGTCAACAATGAGTACTTACGTACCTTACTTACTAAGGCATATATGTGCGCACGGTTTCGCTGTCTACCGTCGAATGTCCGTTAAGTTCCAACAAACAATTTATTTATTTATTATTTACATCCAGGAAATATAATATCATTGCTCATTTAATAGCATAGATATCTATCTATGCTATTAAATGAGCACTATCTATGCAATTAGGAAATCCTATCCTCCTTTTGTATATCTATACAAAAGGACCCTAGATTTGTTCCTAATAGCATAGATAGTGCTCATTTAATAGCATAGATAGATATCTATGCTATTAAATGAGCAATATTTGTAATCGCGTTCTCGAAAACGGCTTTAAGGATTTCGATAAAATTTGCATTTATAGAGGTTTTCGGGGCTTAAAATCGATCTAGCTACTCGTATATCAGAGAAAATTCGAAAAAGTCGTTATAAATGTTTTCTCTATTTTTACCTGAGCAAAGCTCGGTTGCCCATGTACTTTACATACAAGTAATTTTTTTAAAACTCCCGACACATTTTTATTTCATGCTATATAATTTACCTAGTAGTTGAACACGTAATTATGACACGATATCTTGCGGTAACACCCCGATTCAAACAGTAAAACGCCCATAACTTTAGAACAGCTGAACCGATTTTTATCGAACATAGCTAAGAACACTCTCGATAAAGTCACCTTTAAAAACATGATTCATCCGTTATGGAGCTATAATGCCACAGACAGATACACAAATACACAAACACACAGGTACACACGTCTGACTTATAACACCCCTCTTTTTCCGTCAGGTGTTAAAAGTTAACAGTGAATGCATTTAATTAGTTTTCAGGGTTCCGTACCCAAAGGATCCAAACGGAGCACTATTGCTGTCACTCAAGTATCTGTCTGTCCGTCTGTCACACATGTTTTACAGCCAAACGGTTGGATCTACAGTCTTCAAATTTTCATCAAATTAAAACTTCTTTATTTCAATAAGGCCACTAAGCGCCACTTTCTAACGTCAAATATTTAAATTTAAAAGTAATAATAATAATTCTACCGTCCATTTGGAAAAGTAGCTTGTTATGGAAAAGAACGGGCAAGAAACTCCACTCTTTAAAAAAAAGTGATTTACATACACTGCATTTATTTACATACATTTTTATATACATTAATTCATATACGTGAGGAGAATGCACCCAGACTAACACTACTATACTATGTATAGGTATAAAGTATTACAAGCTATAAAATATAAATTTATTCATTTGATAAATAGGAACATGGTTCTCACAACATTAACAAGCATATAACTGCCAATTAAATGATTCGAGGTGAAGTTGAGTTAAATGACTTGGAATAGGTATGGGACTAATTTTCTCAGTAATTATTGGACCAAATACTATCAACGCCAGTGTCAATCAGTACATATATAATATAAACCGAACTTAAATATTACATACCTCCTAATCATCATCATTCTGGTTCATAACCCAATTTATTTGGGGTTGGCGCAACATATTGTCTTCCTCCATCTTCTTCCATACTTCTCCATTCATTATTATCTTCCTGCTACCATAACAGGCTTCATATATTTAAATATAATAAAAATATCTCGGGCATACTTACCTAATAAGATATCGACAGTAACTTCACTCATGTGGTCGTGGACGTCGAAAGTCTTGCCGATTTCGGGACGCATCTTCTCTACCACATTTTTGCTGTTCTGGTTGAAGACGTCCACGAACGACTTCAGGATGTTGATGTGGAATGCTGGCGCGATCATCTTCCTGTGAGATCGCCATTTTGCTCCTGAAAGAGACAGAATCAATTGTTTAATACGAGAGAAAGAAAGAGGTGCTAGGCAACTATGTTTAATATAATGTACTTCACGTAAACTGAGCATGGCACAAACTATAGTGAAATAAGTGAAGTTTAGTTCTGAACTAAACTATAGTGAAAGAAGTGAAGTGTAGTTTTGAACTAAAGAAGTTTGGCATGCTACTTTTGGAGGGAAATACTCATTTCTTTCATTTAATTAATTAAATTATTAGAAAAAAAAACAATATTTAAAACATCTTACCTGAACTGATTAGAAGACCCTCACCAAGCCAAGACTCGACGAATTTATATTCTGAAGCTTTATCAATATGGACGTTGCTGTTTAAGATCACCTCCACATCCTCAGGGTTAGCTAAAAATATGGCCAGCTTTGAACCTAACCAGAATCGGATCACGTAACCGTACTGACCGGCAATATCCAAAGCAATTTTAATAAATTCTGTAACGAAATAAAAATGTTTAAAGTATAATTAGTTTCTAATAAACAATTACCATACGCATTGTATTACAAACATGAATCAAACACATTTGGGATAAATAATATTTTGCTGCGCAAAAACCATGTTGTCATTGCTTTTAAACCATGCTGACGCATACGCATTGTTTTACTAGAGGGTAAAAATTAAAAATCACACTTATCCCCTTACGAGGAATTTCGTATCGTGGCTGCGTTTAAAAACATTTAAACTTACATACAGATAATCGAACCTGCGACACGCAGCGCAGCAGCCGATCGCTCAATCACTGCGCCAACCGTGTCGTCTCGATCGCGATCGCATTCGGTTCCGTTCTACGGCGATAAATAGATCACCATCTATATCCGTGGAACAGAACCGAACGCAATCGATTTACAAAAAATAATCAATATAATCAGATGAAAAACGCTAGTTACGTCGGCATGGTTTCTTAGTATGGGATGACGCATCTGTATACTAGTATTATATTATCTGTGCTATAGGTAAGGTAGAATCTACACAATTTCTTGTTTAAGAGGGCCTGATAAAATTGTTTCACTTGCAAATAGACTAAGCCTGAATGGGCGACAGTATGGTCAGAGTTGGAAAAATACGGTTGGTTCTGTTTCGCGTTTATTTATCCTCTTAATCACAGAGGTTGCTATAAATGACCAAGGAAACATTGAAATATTTTACTCACGCTCTGGCTTCTTAAAGAGTGCCATCAGCGCATTTCCGAATAGTGGAACAGTCTTGGGTCCTGGGAGGATATGCCCCATCCTGTAAAGCCTGGACTGCTGTTGCCATCGGTGGATCAACCAGGCACATGTCGCTAGTATCACCAGTGGATAGAATACAAGCCTGGTAATACGGATGTTCTGTTCGACGGTGACGTCCACCCCCGACGCCGACGTCATTTTGCTACAAACAGAATAAAGAAGAACATTAAAGTTAGGTTCAATTGAAATTAGTGGTGATTTCTGAAGTGGTTCTTGGACGTCAATGTGCTAAAGTCAGCCTCCAAAACGCTCACCCTTCTCCAATTCCTAGTGCTGAGAAGAGGAGCCGTAACCAAACAAACATATATGGCTGGTTATAAGAACTTAGCATTATTTAAAATAAGTCTATATATATACGTCAATGGGCTAAAGTCAGCCTCCAAAACGCTCACCCTTCTCCAATTCCTAGTGCTGAGAAGAGGAGCCGTAACCAAACAAACATATATGGCTGGTTATAAGAACTTAGCATTATTTAAAATAAGTCTAGATCTATAAAGTTACATAAGCAATGTTTCTGTACAAAGTTTAACCTCGCTAACTAATAGAAATATTTTATATATTAGTAAGTGGCACAGTTTTCGCGTCCCCATTTTTGCAAAGTGATGTTCACTAAGTTTTTGCTTTGTAAACGTGCTAATTTTGTAATGTTGCAGAAAAGATTGTGTGGCTGGTGTTTTTAGAAGAACACTAAAGCATAGTCTTATTTTGTAGTTAGAGGATTATTAGAGGTATTTTAATATGAGAAAGAGTTCATGGTACACTATAATTCTAAAACATTTTAGTTATTGAAAGGTAGATTTTTGTACAATTAAAATAATAATCAACTTAACTATACCTGGTTAGCACGATATACACAAAACTAAATTACTTAAATAAATTTTAACACTTCGGTCTTTCAACTATCACTAAAAAAAGTACCTGAATAAGTCCTCATTTTATTTATAAGCGTCTATTATAATATGTCGCAGTCATTACGAAATCAGTAGTATTTTAACAGAAATACTAATTATTTCAGGCAATGCGGGCAAACTTTTCAATTCATACCAATTAAGTAATTAACAAAGTATTGTTATGAACCCATTTTGGTTCACAAGTTCACAAACTAAATATTCCTTCAAAGTTTGTATGTTTACATGTATTTACTTTAAAGAAATTAAAAAATATTGCATGCGTTTATTTGCATATCAATCTTACAATAGATGATGGAATGTTCTTCAGTTACTAAACCATTAACTGCCAGTTTCCCACGTCTCAATTATCGGGCTGTTAACGTAATCGACGATTAATCGCCTGTTAATTCTACTTTCAGTTTCTCAACACCCAACTGTGACAAGCGTTTAACAATTTGTCACATTTGAGAAAAATCTCGAATTAACCACATGTTACAGCAGTTTTGGGTTTCTGAGAACCATTTTCAATGTTAATCTCTTGTCAACGAGCCTAATTTATAATTGTTGGAAATTGGTCGATTATTCGCAGATTAAAATTAATATTATGATTTTAAAGGCTTATATTACGATAAAAAAGATAATAGGTGTCGTCGAAAACTGTGGTATGGGTTGAGTTATAAAAAATATGTTAATTTAGATCAATTATTAATTAGCAAGATTTAAAAAAAATAGGATGTTACAAACTTTTTAAATTAATTACATTATAAAAACTTGACACAATTATCAAAAATAGTTATTTTGTATTTAGGTAAATAAAAATAAAATAAATTACTGACCTGGGAATCGAACCTTCCTCACGCGCATTAATTTTAATTATTTGTACCCTGTATTTAGTACTTATCGAGGTCAGTTTCTGGATAGATTTGTGTTTAGCTTGAAGCGGCTGGGGTGGTGACCGCGCCAGGTTAAGCAACACTTGCCAAGGTCAGTCTTGGGATGGGTGACCACTTTTTTTTTGGATCGCTTGTTTATGGATAGGTGACTCCGCCAGGGTAAGCAACACTAACCAAGGTCAGTGTTTGGATGGGTGACCATCACCACAAAAATTTAATTATTAATTAACATTACCAAGGTCACCCAACCAAAAACAAACGAACCCAAAAAAAGTGGTCACCCATCCAAACACTGACCTTGGTAAGTGTTGCTTACCCTGGCATGGTCACCCATCCAAAAACAAGCGAACCCAAAAAAAGTGGTCACCCATCCAAACACTGACCTTGGTAAGTGTTGCTTACCCTGGCATGGTCACCCATCCAAAAACAAGCGAACCCAAAAAAAGTGGTCACCCATCCAAACACTGACCTTGGTAAGTGTTGCTTACCCTGGCATGGTCACCCATCCAAAAACAAGCGAACCCAAAAAAAGTGGTCACCCATCCAAACACTGACCTTGGTAAGTGTTGCTTACCCTGGCGGGGTCAGCCATCCAAAACAAACGAACCAAAAAAAAGCGGTCACCCATCCAAAAAAAACCTTGGTAAGTGTTGCTTAACCTGTGTGGGGTCACCTATCCAAAAAAAAGCAAACCAAAAAAAAACGTGGTTACCCATCCAAAAATCGTCCCTGGTAAGGTTTGCTTAACTTGCGGGCTACACCAACCCAGCCGCTCAAGATAAAATACTATTACGTTATAGTAGTGAAGGAATTGAATGAATACTAGCTAGGGTAGCCAACCGAAATAAATTATTAAATGTAACAAGCGATTACGTAATTTCTCAATGATGCAGAGTTGAGAAACTCACTGACAACTGACGGCTGGTTAATTTGTGACAAATTGTCAGCTGATTTGAGATTTGACGTCGACTTCAGAAACTCGCCCTAAGAATGCAATGTAAAATGAGTGCAGCGAATTAAATGTTCATTGAAAACAACTTCGCTCTGGTACACCTTAAGTATATTAACCTAAAGAAAGCTTATGAACCATATTTTACTATATAACTTTGGACAAGGCAGCCAATCTCAACAGGGACGATAGTCAATATTCCAAGAAAATTATAGTCCCAGGCCATTTCCATTCACTCTTATAATAGTCCAATGGAGAGCAATCTGAACTGCCGGAAAGTGATTTGGTGCAGGACCGACTGCTTTACATGCCACTGTTACATTCTTAGCGGAATAAAACTTTTTTTTAACAAAAGCTGAAACAAAACTGTTCTCAGTTTAGTTTCTTGGTTTTTGATACTGACTTCGAAAATTAAAGATATTTTGTAATTTGTAGTGATTTTATTTGAAAGTCGGTTGTATTTTCTTTTTTTACTTTTTAGTTGTGGTATCTAGTGGACAATTTCTATAGTAAGGTACCTACAATGCCCATAATGACTGAAGTTTTTCATCGGATCTTCACCAAATTTGTATGAGAATACCTCAGGAAAGTACTCTTTTAAACAAAAGAAGATTTTTAAATAAATAAAAACAAATATACAGTCGAAGCTAGAACCTTTTTGGTAAATCGGTTAAAACTCTATTCCATTGTTTGAACTGGAAGTGGAACTCACGGCATACTTCTCCATAATCCATAATTTTGAAAATAGTTGGTAGGTATGAAACGTCAGTTTTTGTTCTATTATTTTTGTTTTTCATCTAATACGAGTATGCTTCTTTTCAGAAATGACTGCAACGTACGGAATATTACTTAAACATGGATTGGCATTGTTTCGAAAACAATTTGTTCGATTAATTCTGGGTTATATTTAGACACATTTCAAAATTTGTCTGGTCATACCTATTGATGAATCTATATAATATTATATTTTCTTGATTTATCGGACTTTTATTACTTGATTCGTTTGCCTAGGGATGTACTAAAATCTAAAAGTTAGTAGGTACCTAGTCTGTATTTTCTCTAGTCCAAATTGCATTTTAAATTTATTTCACAATTATTTTTTTATTTTTTATATATTTATTTATAATGAGTTAAATTTGCTCTTGATTTTAGTCTAGATCCGAAGTAACAGAGACAAAATCGACGATGGAGTGAGCGTTCGGAAACACAGACGCAGGCAGTGAGTTCCACTCTTTTGTTGTGCGCATTATGAAGGATGTTTTGAAGCGCTTGGTGCGAATTGGTGGAATGGCAACTAGGTAAGGATGGTAACTTGCAGTGCGTCTAGATGTCCGATGGTAGAAGGGGGGCCGGTGGTATGCGGTGGTGGAAATCATAAGCGTACTCAACGAAATACAAAAAAAGCTGTCCAGGCGTAGAATATCGCTACACTCTGTTTATGATGCCCAGCTTTTATGCCACAATTTGGGTTTTGTACTCAATGGAGGCGCCGAAATTAAGACTGGATGTAAACTCTATGCCAAGGAGCTTGAGACGATCAGTTACAGGAACAGATGCACCCCGAAAAGTAGAAGTTTGGATGACACAGGTCCTCTTTGTGGTAAAAAGACACGCCTGTGTTTTGATGGCGTTAAAAGAGACCAGATTGTCATCACTCCACTGGGAGGCAAGGCATAATGTCAAATCTGTTAACTCCACCATAGCCCTTCTCAAGCAACGAATGCACGGCCACGTGCTAGCCCTTGCTCTGAAGAAGCTAGAGCCCTGGCAGTGAGTATTTTTCACCGCGTGCCTTGAGCGGGGCCAGTTTCCCACCTTGTGGAAATTTGGTCGTCTGGTCCTGCGAAGGAAGGCGGGGCGCCCTGTGGACTTGCCGTCCGCGTACTGGCACATAGTGCTGCTAGATGAGGTGGGTAAGCTGTTCGAGCGTATAATCGCTGCCTGCCTCGTCAGCCACTTGTACAGAGAGGGGCAGGACTTGGACGAAAGCCACGCGATATCGCGGGTGAGAGTCCTGGCGAAGGGAGCGGTGTCCCGGGGTGGGTGATGTTGGCGGTGTCTTTGGACATTTCCAACGCCTTCAACACCCTGTCCTGGAGTTGTGTTCGAGAGGCACTACGGTATTATCGAGTGCCTCCCTACCTCTGCCGCACTGTAGGTGCATATTTGACAGAGAGGTATGTGATCAATGTGCGACGTGCTGGCGTCAGAAACCAGCATCACGTGTCGTACTGTGTTCCACAGGTCTTGGTCCTGGGCACGCCCCAGTGGAACATCGATTACAACTGGGTGCTATTTAGGTCACAAATCCCGGCCTTGGTATAATGCAGAATGTGCCCACGCGAGGGTCTGCCTACCAAGCTTATTTTTTTGCGAGTATAAATGCTCATGTATACTGCACCACCACGGGGAGATAGTGCAGTTATGAGGGCCTCTAATTCACTAAAACTCCACGGTGTCTTCCTGAGCCGTTTGTAGCGGCACCAACGCCGCCACTTACGACATGACGTCACACAAATCCTGCATCGCGCAAGTAAAGTTTTCGGCGCGATTTGAACGTATACAACAGTCCGACATCAACCGTTGGGCAGTTGCCCGGACCAGACACAACACCCGTCTGGTCGGAGGATCCTCCCTTTTCTACGGAGGTGTGTGGGACTTTACACCCTGTTCCACATACCCCCAAACACATATAGCCTATACATATGGCGGGAACACGGGCACGCGTTACCACTCACCGCGAAACTACCGCGGCTGTCCGTTACCGGACCCTTCTCGAGGGAGTACCCCCCATCACCAGTGCACCAGAACACACTGTACGCCGTGACCACCCCAGGTACCAAACCAGCACATGGGCACCAGACGACCCCGTGTATGGCACCCTTGGTCCCCTTTTGACGGGTCATGGACAATGGCCCTGCCACCTACCATTTTTCGGCCGCAAGGTATAGGGCGAGCGGAGGGGTCTGTCAGACTGCTACTGACAAAAAATCACCCCGGTGTTCCATCTCACACTTACGCTGGGGTTTGCGAGAACAACGATACTTTCACAACCCTCGGCTAGTGCCGGCCCGCCTCTGCGAGCCACGATCTTGGGTTGGGGTTGGGGGGGAAGTGAAGTGTTAGACTCCCCCCGCGACGTCTAAGAGGGGCGCGCGTGGAACACTACTTGCCGCCACCTCGGTTGCTGATGTGTGGGGGGCGACGGGCTCGGGACGTCCGTCGCCCCCGTCCTGTACCCATTGAGGGGGTCTGGAAGTGGGCGTTGTCCGGTCTCCTCCGACGATCGGCGCGTCTTCTGCGGATCGGGTGAGCGGATGAAATCTCCCTCTCCGCAGCCTCCTTCTGCGAGACGACTGCTATTAAAACACTTGACCTTTATTAATAGCTTTTCTATTGAGACCTGTTTGTTATCGCCGCAAATAAATGATTTTGATTTGGAAAGATTAAGCCAATGTGACTTAGTAGATGTGCGAATACATTTTCCAGACGTGGTGGTTTCAAAATTGTGTATTTAAATATCAAATGTATTTAAAAACATAAAATAATTATTATTTATTTGATCATATTGACAATAATATTATTAGTATTTTTACTAAGTAAGGTTTCATCTAGCAAGCCTTATATGTTGCAGCATAGGTTTTGATCCTGGGAATCAAACTAGAGTCGAGCCAAGAATCTCAGCTACAAGACTACTTACTACATCGGATCATGAGTGATCTAATCCGCCCTGTGGTAACTCTATGGTATGCAGGAGACTGAACTTCATACGCTAAATTAATAAATATTATTAATTTAGCCTGAACTTTTCATTTTCTAAATTAAACAATCTCATCCAAAATAAGGTCATATGTAAAGCGAAACCCATAAAAATGATCTTACTCACTGAGAGAAGGTCTGTTTTAGTATTGGGCATAACTGTTGTTATTAACATCTGTATCTATTCATTTAAACCTCATGTAAAGCTTTGGAACATAGGTGGGTTAAATTTCAAGCATTATCAATGTTTACTAACTTTCTTTAGCACAGTCAAATCATGATGTTCAAATATCACTATCTACTTGAACATAAAAACTAAATAATCATAATTGTTGTACGACCAAGTCCCACATGAATTTGATGTAAACTGCAGCTGATCTAGCTTTTGTTAGATATTTCTTATTTGCCCACGAACCGAATACGTTTTAACAGACGCACATAACTTCACAGCTGTACTTTCCTATAGTACAGGTATACCCACATTTCGCTAATTAGGTCTAAGTTCCATTTAAAATGGACGACTGGACGTTACATACGTTTTTGTGAGGCAAATATATACTGATTGTTTCTTTGGAAACTTAAGGATAGCCCAAAATATGCTTAATTATCAATCTTGATGTGTAAAGAAAAAAAAATTGAAAGTAGTAAACTGTGATTGCGTTTGTTCAGTTCTGAAGCAGCTGAAAAGGTAGGTTGCTGACAACTGTAGCTACTGAATCGACTTTAAGGAAAGCAATTTCAGTCGTTGATTCTTGTATTTCCGAGATAAAGCTGTATTTCGGTGTAATAAGAAGGTAAAGAGCCAAATGAACCAAATTGAAGTAACGGACGGACAATGTGTCAAATCGCTTTTGATTGGTACTACAAATAGATTTTGCAAGTGAGCCTCGAACACACATAATGGTCCGGTATTGTATGGCTTCAGTTCCGTATCTGTTGGCCATATACACTTCCGTTAGAAGTAATATAAAATATTCTACAGAAACAATAGGAGCAAGAGGCTTAGCTAAAACCTTTGTTCTTACTCGTAACCTTAACCTTTATTACTTATTTTAATGCTGTCTTCTTTGGGCACTGTCAATCAATCTGCCTAGCCTTTTCCAAACTATATTGGGGTCGGCTTCCCGTCTTACCGGATTCAGCTGAAGACCAGTGTTTTACATGGAGCGACTGCGTATCTGACCTCCACAACCCAGTAACTAGGTAACACGGTACGCCTTGGCTAGACTGGAGTCAGATTTCAAGTTTCTGACTACTCGTAACGACTGTCGAAGATCTTCAAATGACAACCGGGACCAACGGCTTAACGTGCTTTCCGAGGCACGGAGGAAACTCGGTATGTTGAAATGGTCACCCATCCACGGACCGACCTCGTCAAGCTTTGCTTAACCTTGATGATCGACCAGTGCGGCTGTTATTATTTAGCCACGAGCTTTGAGCACTATATTCTTAATAATATTCACAACTTTTATATATTATATCATAATATTTTATATCATAATATTTCATTTAACTGTGTGTATGCTCAGTCGGAGGGCTCAAATGATCACTACTGTGTTCTGCAGGTCTCTGCATGTACAGGTTAATGACATAAGTTGCTCAACATTTAAGACCCTTCTCACACAAAAAACCATGAAATTTCAATGATGACTATTTGAAAGTGTACTCGTAAAGTAGTAAGTATAACTTACTTTTTAAATTACTATTACAAAAAAGTCATTTTTGTAAACAAGATTATATTCAATGGCAATTGTAAATCTTAATTATGGTAGACATCCTCGTCCGAAGGCAGCCGCATATTACTGCACTGAGCTCAACGAGTGCTTTCGATGACAAAGCATACATGTGTTTCAGGTAGCAAATAGCAAGAACATACAAGTGCCATGCGATGATACATTAAATTAAAAATTAATTTAAATTATTTATTTCACAATCAACAGGTTTGGTTTTACATAAAAGTTGTAGAGGACCTCTTTTAGGTATGGTTATATGGATATATGGATATACCCTGTTGTTTTTAAGATCTGTGGATATACCTGTACCAGAGGACCTCTCTCTTCGATATCCATACATTACTTAAATAGCCTGTTAACATAAATTCGTTTTTTTATGATTAGCTTGTCACCAGTCTTTGCAGAACTGACCAGTCCTCCAGTCTGTTGCACGGCAACTATGACATGGCAGTGAAACGACAGTTGGTGTCTGACAGAGCCCAGTTGCAGCGGCATGCCGTCCGCGAGCTCCGGCGCGCCCGTCGGCTCGTACCCTCTACATAACGACAAGGAATGTGTTCCAGTCGTTCCCGCACAAGAATTGATCATATTGATGCTTGCCATTTTAAAACACGCTTTTAAACAGTTACTATAAACATATGGAAGTACCAATAATTTGGTAGCAGATTTCAGTGCCAAAACCGTTTTTTTTTGTAATTATAATAGTCAATCTCCAGGAACCATGTAAATTAATGTTATGCTATTGGTACAACTTGTCTTGACCTCCTTTCAAGGGTTCCAAATGTTATAAAGTACAGAATAATAAAGCAAATTAAGAAAATATTTGTAATAGAAAATGCAAAAGTTTTTAATAGGATGATGGTTCACCAGTATGCAGAGTATTCGATTAATGTTTTTTGGTTTCTTATGTAGGTACATGCCATAATATTGCACCCCGTCCCTTCTTTTTTGAAAAAGGTATGTATACCCCACGACGGCGCCGGAACAAGACAAAACTAGCGTTATTGCCATTGTCACAACTTAAATTGACAACCCCGCGAGGTTTGGCTATGACAGCCATGCGTTTATGTGCTTGAAACAACTTGTCTTTCGTAGGTACCATTTTTTTGCATTATGAACACCGACTTCCAAAACTAAAGTTATTTTTCACTTTTTAGTTTTGTGTTTGGAAGCCGGCAGTATTTTTTTGCAAAAAAATATTTTTATTTTTCTCTTTTTAGTTGTACCTACCTAGTAGGCAAGTTAGTAAGGTATCTTAACGCCAGAATAGATTTCATGAAACTTGAACATAACCGGTGAAATGAGAGATCTGCGTAGCCCTTAAGAGCGTACTGGCGTGATGTGATGTTATGAAATGGTATAAACAATAAACAGACATGCGATTGCAGCAATCCCGAGTGATTTGCCGTCATTTATTGAAGAGTTCTGATGTATATCTCCGAAGTTCTTCATCAGAAAAAAAAATGTAACGGAAATTTCAAGCCAATGACTGCCAAAGCCAATAAAACTCCGATTAAAAAAGTTAGGTAACAAACATAACGTGACCCTTGTTAATTTTTATAAAAAATAAATTTTTGATCACTTGCTTTTGTACAACGATCAGGCGTAAGTGCAGAAAAATAATAGTTTCGCTTTTGGTTTTTGCGATATAAGCGTTATTTAGCTTACCTTATTTTTTTCAAAAGCTTCCAACGTAGTGTATGCAGCTGACGTTGCGTAATTTCATTTTAATTACGACGGCTAGTGGCTGGTTTTCAAACTCAACCCATCAGCCAAGTTGAGCACAACAGTGTAGAATTGTTCTAGTACAAACATTTGACATATTTAGGGAGATTTCTTTTGTATAATTGCCAATGTAGCAATGCTGAAGTTTCAGTCTATTCAGGGGACCAAGTCTGCCAGATTCTGAAGTAGGTAACGGGCAATTATATTCTGATACGAGTACTAATGCCGCAAATATAGACAAATTAAAATTCCGTTAAAGATCTGCAGTATAAATATGAAGTATCTATGAGGCCGCTGGCTTTCATTTTAAAGTCAGACAGAAAAAGACAGAAAACTAGTTTGGCACACACAGATACACACAATATAGGTACAAATAAAATGGAACTCAAACAGAGAGTCAGAGGTAGGTTTTGTTAAAGGGAACTAAAACCATTGAATCTTAATTAAATAGGTAGGTGTTTATTTAATACTTACATCATCTTAATCGCAATAACACCATTCATGATTTTATTAGTTGTTAGGAGTTGGTTTAAAAATATTTAATGAACCTTATTCCATTAAAGCTAGCTTATAACTTACAACCACTATCACAGTTGACTATTGAATCATCAACATAGGACAATGGTTAACTAAACGATATATCATCGCATATAATTATGTAGATAAATACATGAAGTCTATGATTAACTTCTTAAATATGAAACAATATACTAAATAAATAAAACTTATCACAAGAAATAATAGTGTAATGTCAAAATGATCGTCTATTTTTCTTGTCTACTTTGGTAGATTAGGCGACGGTTGTAGGGACCCTTTGTCTGGGCTCAATCTTCAGCCTGAAACCGTCAGTCCTCTTGAGGATGATGTCAGCCTGGAGTTTGAACTGGTCTTCAGTCACATCGGAGGTCACCTTGTAGTTACGGAGGACCGTGGAGAGGAGAATCTTCAGCTTCAAAATGGCGTATTTGCGGCCTTAAAAAAAAGACATTGTTGTCGTTAAGACATGGTTATCATTATTGCATATTTTATCCTAAACTACTTATTTTGTCAGGCTTATCTAGAAAAGAAGAAGTGGAGACGATTATAAAGTGAAAGAGAAAATATTAAAGAAAATTTTACAGTTTCAATTCATATTTATGAGAACGGCAATTTTCAAATTTAAAATGGAAGAATCATAAAAATACACAACTGAAAAGGGCAGGTGATACTGTAGTAACTGGCGCTAGACTCAGAGCTGCAAGTGTTGCAACTGTTTCTTAACAAATAATCTTGACAGTACTAACCGACACAACTCCTGGGACCAGCACTGAATGGAATGTAGCTGTAGTAGTGCCTGTTGGAGGTGTTCTCAGGCAAGAAGTTGTCAGGGTTGAAGGTTTCGGGGTCCTTGTAGTACTCAGGATTGCGGTGGATTTTGAAGGTACCAACAACGATAGTGGCGCCAGCGGGCAGAACATAGTTGTTTGTGGCTGAAAAATAAAACAAATATGTTGCAATAGTTACGTTTGTATTTATAGACAGCAAAGCAACTTGACTCTTTAATCGAATTCAGTTTAACAATACAATGTTTACAGTCCACCTCAAGGTTAAAAGCTAATGACGTAAAATCCATAGATTTGCGTCAATTCAATTCAACTATAAGTTATATATTAGAGCTGGTAAAATTAATTCCTGATGTACGTCATTTATTTTGCCAGATCCTAAATTAACCTTCCTACAAGTATGTATAGGTTTTTGAACAGTTAGTCATCAACTTAGTTTTTGTCATGTTTATTTGAAGGCCTACTTTTTCGTTTTCTGCTACTAGTTCTTTGATCTGCAGTTGGTTAGGGTTGTCTGCGATTATTATGAGATCATCAGCAAATTGGAGATGGTTGAGCATCGCCCTATTGGCTCTTATTCCATATCTTGTCCAGTCCAAGTTGCGAAAAGCTAGTTCCAGCGTCGCAAAAAATCATTTTTCAAAAACATCGATTTAGGTAAACATTGTCGCTATAGAGTACGTCAACTACTATTCGTATTTGGGCCAGATAATCTCTCCAAACAAATGTTACGTCCAAGGAGATAGTTAACAAAATTAATGTAGCATGGCAACGCATGGTTTTTAAATGAGATTATGAAAAATCCATCAATCCCTCTAAAACTCAAAAGTCGTGTTTACAACTCCTGCGTCCTTCCAACCAACAGTGAAAAGGGTGTCAAACATGAGCAAATGAAGCAACGACAATATGATCAAATTAAAAACATGCCATGGAGAGAAGTTTGCTAAGCATCCAGAGGAAAGATTAAATAAACTTTAAAGATATAAGAAGAAGAACAAATGTCGCAGACTTATCACATATCATTAGAAAACTCAAATGGCAATGGGCAGGACATGATGCGGAGCAAACAAGGAAAATGGGCCAAAATAGTAACAAGTGGTATACTAGAGAGAGAAAAAGACAGAGAAGGAGGTCATGTCGAAGATGGCGCGACGATTTGAAAGTCACCGCAGGAGTACTGTGTTGTGAAGTGTGTCACGGCCGTGATTATTGGAAGAGCCTGGGGGAGGCCTATGCGAAAACAATCTGTACATTAATGTAAGATTGTTAATAAAGGCTGATTCCATTCTATTCTATTTATAGGTTACACGTGTAACCGTGGGTGCTCTTAACGTCTCCTGCGAAATTGAGTATAGTAAGACTACGCACGTTTATAGCTGAAAACTGTGTTGATAAACTTTAACGGCCTTTGGGCCTAACGTTATCTTTTGACATTCTACTGATCACTTCAGCTTAATGCAGTTCATTGCCGGATATGACATTTTCCTAAATTGCTCCTGATTCACCGTCTTCCGTATTCAGTCTTTTCCAGATTCCTCTTAAAGTTCCTCGTTGGTTGCTTTAATTTGTTATTAAAGTTATTAATAGATAAGTATTATGAAAGTCGATGTAAACTTACCGATTTTCACGTCACGGTTTAGTTTCCTAGCGATGATGGGTACTGGTGGGTACATCCTAAGGGACTCCAAGATGACTCTCTCGAGGTACTTCATGTGTAGGGTGTCAGCGAAGGTGGCAGGCCGGTCAGAGTCACCGAAGATCTCGTGCAGCTCATTGTAGACCCTCGCTTGGATCTCCTTGTGAACGCCCAAGAGACACAGCACGAAGCTGGAGCCAGCGGCTGTGGTATCGTGACCCTGGGTTACAGACACCCTTATTAATGAAAATGTTATGTCACAAATTAAGTAGAAGAGCTAGACAAATGCTGATGTATTTTCCAATCTATATAGAGCTGGTTTGGTTCTGAATCTATTTTAGACGGAGAGTCTACCATTCAACTTAAATCACGATATTCCGACATCCTAATATCCTTATCTCGACAAACTGTAACACTAAAGAAGGACTTATTTCTCGACCGAAACATGGCCTCTTGGAGTCGGAAACCGAGAAAGTGTATGGCGTATGGACGGGCTTAATTTGACTAGCGCAGCTGCATCACACAGATAAATGAAATGACGCAGGTGTGGCAACATAAACATAAATAAAACATAAATCATGACTTTGAATTAGCTATAAAATTTGCATTATGACGTCTGCTTCTGCAGCATTGAAATGAAGTCTATTACCTCGAACATGATAGTGTCGACTTCCTCTTTGATTTCGTGGTCACTGATGTTGTTGGTTCCATTCTGGGCTGATTCGATCATCAAGTCCAAGAAAGCAAGACGTTTCTTCTCACCTGTGAACAAAATGATGAAATTCAATGAAACTTGTTTCAAGAAAAAAATTGTCTGGATAGTGAATTGTTTTAAAATCTATGTTTGTATATGTCGTTATCATATTTACCAATATCGTTTTCATCATTGAAGTCCAAATCGTCACGGTATCCCTTAAACACATCTTCAGAGAGAGTTTTGTCATTGTTAGCCAAGACATTGTCATCATCAGGAGTCTTGGTCAGTTCCGCAAGAGTTGGTGGGATCACACCCTTGGATTTGTTATCTAGGTACGTTTCCTTCTTGTTCTTGATAACCTGTTCAAAGAATTATGTCATATTAAGTATTATTAGTTTTAAAAGGTAATAAAAGATGTTAGTAATACAACTATGACGTTCGTTCTGGAATATCAGCCGATATTCTATTCTTAGCTAATAGGCTATTTCCAAAACTATGACTGACAAAATTATTTTATCTTATATGTAGATGTAAATCATAAAGATAAGCAATCAATTTAAAAACGTTAACTTTATACATCAAGTTTTAGTTACCTTGTTGGTAAGTCCGTGGATGATGTCCAAGAGTTTCTTCTGCTGTTTGAAGAAGGGTGAGAAATTGAAGATGGCGTCAAATCGCAGCCATAGTTTGTAGTGCCTCTGGTGGATAATGTCGCACATCCTGAAACAGTCAATGATGATAATGCTATGACGTTTCTTATCGTTTGGAACACAAAACTTAATTGCGAATAATAAAGTAGGCAGATTAGTTTAATGGCCTATAAATACTTATATGTTTAATATGTAAAGATGGAAGATATAAAAAAATGTAAATTGGATAGTTATAAGAAACCACAAAATCATCAATATCAGGTGCAAAAATAGCATAGCATTATTTAAAAATAATAATAAAGGAAGGCCCAGTTTTTTTATCCGTAGATAATTCAACCAATAGTTAGCGTTTATTCGCCAATTGTTAATCTGAAAAATGGTCAAACAATGAACTCTCCAAATAATTTGATCATTAGTGAGATTAACAATTATTGAGTTAACTACAGATCAAAAATTGGGCTTGAAACTCACTTCATAACAGCCATAGCATAATCGAATCCAGATTCATCTTGAGTCTTTCTAGTAATTCCCATTGCAGTTTCTGTAATAATTAATTAAATATGTGCTTAATTGTTAAGTACCTACTGTTATTTACAAGTCATGCTTACTCGGTAGCTAATCTAAAAGTCAAATACTTTATAGTTTAAGAAATAAGTTTTGCAAAGGTCACCATCATAGTAGGTACTTAAACAAAGCAAGTAAGTGTTGAAGAGGGCAATTAATTTGAATAATTACTTAAGTACATGCGCATTGTATTGAATGTTGATGATTATAAGAATTTATTTACAATCTAATATAATAACAAAACTTAATAGGGAAAAATAAAAAAGGATGCTATTTTAGATATAAAAACTACTAGACTCCAATCCAATCCAATGTCTTAATATCAAACTACAATTTTCCATTTTCAATTAGGGACTTTAGACAATATTTTGATCAAAAGTTAAATGATGACAAAGATAAGAAATTGTGAGAAGAAAGGATTGTGTTGCATCTTATAAAAATCGATATTAGGCCATAATATTTATATTATTATGTCCTACAGTTATTGCTTGGCATCTAGTAGTTTTTAAATCTGAAATTGCATCCATGGGAGCGACCATAAGACAGTTGCCTAAAATCATTTTTGTCTATACTGGGGACGGATGTAATGCCATAGATAATTCTTAAAGGAGGCTAAATGTAGATTTGTCCAGGTCAGTTCTTACTGCCCCAAAATAAATACAGTAAGAAAAAGAAAACGGATGCAAATTCTTCAATTGCACTAGCGATTTAAAAAAAAATAGGTACACAATGAATAAAGTTAATTTAAGGTTACTGCATATTTACAGCACAGGAGTACTGTATGACCCATTTCTTTCAAGACAAAGAATACATTTGATTCCTTAAATGCAATTAGGGCATCGACATCTTTAAACAATTAAGTTTAAAAAGTATTGAATAAGGTAACCTTAACAATGCATTTGTGCAACGTAATACTTGGAAGCCCCAAATCCTGCCTTATACTATATATTGTTTAAATTATTAGTGAGGAAAACTGGTTTGATTGATGAGCATTAGATAAAATGATTCTACTGGACAAATGGTTAAATTAACTTGCTGCTAAATGTCTCTTAAAAAGGTCCTTCTAACGCTAATCATCTATTGCATTTCTATCTTTTCCGGTCTTTGTGTTCTTCATTGTTTTTTATAAAATTATGTAGATATAGTACAAAACAAGTTTTTTTCAAATGTGCCAAATTCTTTTTTCATCATTCAAGTTCTAGAACTACAACGAGACTTAATACCATCTAAATTAGATTACCGTTGAAAAGATAACAAACATACACTTTCACATTGATACGTATGGAGATTCTTACCCAGAAGGATATCAACAGTGACACCAGACATATAGTCATGGACATCGAATTCCTTGCCGATCTCCGGGCGCATCTTATCCACTACATTTTTGCTGTTCTGGTTGAAGACGCTCACGAAAGACTTTAGGATGTTGATGTGGAATGTGGGAGCAATCATCTTCCTGTGAGAACGCCACTTGTCGCCTGAAATGTGAAATAGTTTGAGTCCCTCGACGAAACCCTGGGAAACGATTCAACAGTCTTTGCACAGTGAATTCTTCAGAAAAAAAGCCTATATATCTAAGTATTAATCAATAGATAAAGCAATTATAAAAAAGTGCTTTTATGAATTTAATTTAATATTCTTATATTATCAGATAGACTTCTAAAAATCGGCTACTGACCTTTTCCTAAATTATTTGGGATTTTTCACGTCTCCTTTTGTTAGTTGTCAGATAAAATCCTAACCAGCTCATATTTCAATATTTAAAACCATTCATACCTGTGCTGATTAGTAGACCTTCTCCAAGCCAGGGCTTGAAGAATTTGTACTCCGAAGCTTTGTCGATGTGGACATTGCTATTAAGGATGACCTCGACGTCATTGGGGTCGGTGAGGAACACGATCAAGTTGGATCCTAGCCATACTCTGACGACGTTACCGAACTTCTCTCCGTATTCTAGGCCGAATTGCACCAGTTCTGATAACAGGAGATAATTAAAATCTTGAGTTATGTTTTCTTTGTAAATACCGTATGGTAAAATTATTAGAAACTTTCATATAAGGATTGGACTGCAATACTAATTATTCAAGATTAGAACTAACTAGTCTTAACTGCATTTCTCTTTACTTTTCAAGGGGATAAGGGTGGTCTTAAAGACGCGTGGTCAGTTCCTTACGTTTTATCGAGGCATACGCTATCGTTTATAGATGATACTTTATCGGAAGCTTCTAGCCGTCCATCGGTTAGTTCGGTCTATTAGACTAAATGTAATCTCACCATTAGGCCAGACCCGAAATGCTGCTTCCAAGGACAAATCAATCTATCTATATATATAAAAGCGAAAGGACACTCACTCACTCATCACGAAATATCGAAAACCGCTTGACGTATAAAGATGAATTTTAGCAAGGAGATTCCTTAAATGACTTAAGGGTAAACAAGTCAAAAATTCTTCCATACAAACGTAGTCTAGAGATTACTCCACTGTTTGACGATGTACTTTCAAAATAAAAAAAGATATCAATTTGTCTCATCATTATCTAGCCCTGTATGGAACCGAAAAAATAAAAAAATAAAGTATTTGAAAGTTATGAGCGTCGAAAGTTCCATATTTCAACACTAATTTTAACGTATCTTTGGGCGCAAATAAATACCATAAGAAGAAGGAAAATTAAAAAACGGCCTCCATACAGGGATAGATTAGTAATTCAACAATCCAAATAATTTTATTTTGATCAGATACATTCAGTAGTTTTTTCATGAAATCTAGACTCCCAAAGGTCTGTTTATAAAATTTCGCGCGCTCGTTTTCGTACTAAATCATCATCCATTTCGATAAAAGATTGCAGAAGTGCTAATTCGTACGCGAACTAGCTTCTTACTGCTCATCACAGCATCTATATATTTCGCACGTGTTGTGGGATGAGATAGCATACATTTTAACCTCGCGCACAAAATAGTTCGTGCCGTCGACTAGTTTAACCTTAAGTGCGCACTAAGAAAGGATTTTTCGAAAGTCCACCCCTAAGGGGGTAAAAGGTGGGTTGAAAGTTTGTATGAAACTTCTATAGTTTGTAAATTGGGCACGTAAAATTTTAGATTTATGCTCTTGATTGATAAAAAGAATTCATATCTTTATTGGTTTTTAGAAATTCCACCCGTAAGGGGGTCGGAAGTTTGTATGAAATTTCTACAGTTTGTAAGTTGAACACGTGAAATTTTAGATATCCCCTAAAGGTTGATAAAAAGAATTTATGTATTTTATGGTTTTTGGAAATTCCACCCCTAAAGGGGTAAAAAGAGGATTGAAAGTTTGTATGTAATTTTGACAGTTTGTAAATTGGACACGTGAAATTTTAGATTTACGCTCTTGGTTGATAAAAATAATACATGTATTTATTGATTATTGGTAATGTCACCCATAATGTAATAAAATAATCTGTGACTTACCACTGGGTTTTTTCCTCAGCACAAGAAGAGCATTTCCCAAAAACGGAATGGCAGCTGGACCAGGGATCCTCTCCGCAATCTGGTACATGCGAGACTTTTGCTGCCATCTGTACAGGATCCAGATGCTGGATGCGAGGAGCAGGAGCGGGTAGAAAATCAGTCTTGTGTTGTAACTCGGCACCTCGGTCTCATCGACCACCGTCGTCATTGTGCTGAAATTGGCAGAACTTTGTTTTATGGCAGTTCCGGAAAATAGAATTGTTGGCTTGATGAGTTTGACTCTATGAGTTTGACGCGATGAGTTAGACGCGATAAGTTAGACTCTATGAGTTTAGTGATTTTGTGTTGACTCTTTTGTTTTAACTTTACAAATATGCAACCGCTTTTTAATTTTATTTATTTAAGGAAAAACAAACAGTAGCACAATAAGAAATAGTCATACTATCTTAAATATTACATTTATACAATTATGCAACCTACTGTGTTACTACTAGCTAGTAACAAAGATACAATACAAAACGGTAAGTCCTGGAACTCATATCTGGATGTTTTAATAATATATAAAAGAAAAACAGAAAAAGTAAATGTGTGCGTATATTGCTAAACATAAAGTTATTATATATTCATTTGCTGATCCTTTAGGGTTGCTCGAATTTGCTTCTTAAATGCATTTTTACTAAGAAAAATAACATTTACTAAATTTAACTTTTAATGAACATTTATGGCTAAGGACTTGTCCTTTTTCAATAATTCACGATCAATTTTAGATACAATAAGAACCACATTATTATGGAGCCATAGCATTATATAACACAAAAAGTGATCCATTAAAACAATAAAAAATAAAGTACATTTCAAGAACTGAATTTACTAAAATTATCTTCTTGTAATCACTTGGTAAATGCTTCACTAAATAATCACTGCTAAACTTTTTGTAATAAACAAAAATAATTTATTTATTTCTTTTTAAAAGCTTTCAACTTTGATGAAAAGTTTTCACGATCGAATAACTATAAATATTATTTTGTGCCAAAATTTCACTTACATGATTTTTATTTATTTCTAAGAGTTTCAGTCCAACCTATCACCCGGTGTTTCAGTCACAATTAACCTATTTACTAAACTTCACATTTTATATATAAGCACGGATCACAACAGTTACGCATGCGCCACATAATAATAATACTGATAACATTTTGTTAATTACCTATTGTATATTCTGCATAATTAACCAATAATTATTCACAAGAAAAATTCAATGCCTTCTTTTAAATGTTCCCTTTAATTTTGAGTTGCATTAAAATTGCTTTAAAATTGATAATTTTGTTATAATTTAACCTGTAACCCTTTTATTAAGGTTGCATTTTTTAATTAAATTACGCTGTTACGTAAAAAGAAAATTGGGACAGTGCAGTTACGTAGCTTTATAAGAAGGTGAAATCTGTACTATAATAATATTATAAAGAGGTAGAGTTTGTGAGTTTGTGACGTTGTAAGGGGTAATCTCTGGATCTACTGAACCGATTTTGAAAATTCTTGCACCGGTAGAAAGCTACATTATTCCTGAGTGTCATAGGCTATAAAATATTTAAAAAAAAAATAGAGATCCTTATGAAAATTGCAATAATGTAACCCAAGGTAGCAAAATGTTGTCTGTAAAATACATTATTTGGGTGCGCTGAGAAAACTATTGATGATAGATACAAATTAGTAGGTAGGGTAGGTAGGATAGGCAGGTTAGGCAGGGTAGGCAGAGTAGGCAGGGTAGGCAGAGTAGGCAGGGTAGGCAGGGTAAGCAGAGTAGGCACGGTAAGCAGAGTAGGCAGGGTAGGCATGGTAAGCAGAGAAGGCAGGGTAGGCAGGGTAGGCAGGATAGGCAGGGTAGGCAGGATAGGCAGGGTAGGCAGGATAGGCAGGTTAGGCAGGGTAAGCAGAGTAGGCAGGGTAGGCAGGGTAGGCAAGATAGGCAGGGTAGGCAGGAAAGGCGGGGTAGGCAGGGTAGGCAGGGTAGGCAGGGTAGGCAGGATAGGCAGGGTAGGCAGGAAAGACAGGGTAGGCAGGGTAAGCAGAGTAGGCAGGGTAGGCAAGGTAGCCAAGATAGGCAGGAAAGGCAGGATAGGCAGGGTAGGCAGGATAGGTAGGGTAGGCAGGGTAGGCTGGGTAGGCAGGGTAAGCAGAGTAGGCAGGGTAGACAGGGTAGGCAAGATAGGCAGGGTAGGCAGGAAAGGCAGGGTATGCAGGGTAGGCAGGATAGGCAGGGTAGGCAGGAAAGGCAGGGTAGGCAGGATAGGTAGGGTAGGCAGGGTAGGCAGGGTAGGCATGGTAAGCAGAGTAGGCAGGGTAGGCAGGATGGGCAGGTTAGGCAGGGTAGGCAGGGTAAGCAGAGTAGGCAGGGTAGGCAAGATAGGCAGGTTGGCAGGAAAGGCAGGGTAGGCAGGATAGGCAGGGTAAGCAGAGTAGGCAGGGTAGGCATGGTAAGCAGATTAGGCAGGGTAGGCAGGAAAGGCAGTATAGGCAGGAAAGGCAGGATAGGCAGGGTAGGCAGGATAGGCAGGGTAGGCAGGAAAGGCAGGGTAGGCAGGATAGGTAGGGTAGGCAGGGTAGGCTGGGTAGGCAGGGTAAGCAGAGTAGGCAGGGTAGGCAAGATAGGCAGGGTAGGCAGGAAAGGCAGGGTAGGTAGGGAAGGCAGGATAGGCAGGGTAGGCAGGAAAGGCAAGGTAGGCAGGATAGGTAGGGTAGGCAGGGTAGGCTGGGTAGGCAGGGTAGGCAGGGTAGGCATGGTAAGCAGAGTAGGCATGGTAGGCAGGGTAGGCAGGATAGGCAGGGTAGGCAGGAAAGTCAGGGTAGGCAGGGTAGCCAGGGTAGGGGCAGGGTAGGCAGGGTAGGTAAGGTAGGCAGGGTAGGCTGGGTAGGCAGGGTAGGCAGGGTAGCCAGGGGTAGGCAGGATAGACAGGGTAGGAAGGGTAGGCAGGGTAGGCAGGGTAGGCAGCGTAGGCAGGATAGGCAGGGTAGGCAGGGTAGGCAGGGCAGGCAGGGTTGGCAGGGTTGCCAGGGTAGGCAGGGAAGGCAGGGTAGCGGCAGGGCAGGCAGGGTAGGCAGGGTAGGCAGGATAGGCAAGGTAGGCAGGGTAGGCAGGGTAGCCAGGGTAGGTAGGCAGTTGACGGGAGCGAAGCCCCGAGGGTCAGCTAGTACGATATATATTTGACATTATGTCTGACATGAACAGGAGTGCTATTCTGTTAACATCTCAAAACAAAAACTAATATGTAGTGAGCACGAATTGTGCTGTCAATCCCTTTAGATGGTCAATAGCTTTAGATGAAATGATTGTACACTTTACCTCGTTGACATTTTAATAGAATACACAGGTAGTTGGCCAGTAGTGCTATTCTAAGGCGAGTGCGAGTTTTTATTCACGCATGAATGTGCGGAGTGACGAGAATGGATAAAGTGGGAAATGAGTATATTAGAGGAAGTTAGAACGTGGCGCCAGTGACAGAAAAGTTGAAATGAAACCGTTTGTCCTGGTATAGTCATGTGATGAGGAGGGATGAAACGCATGTTATCTTATCTTATCTTGTGGAGGGGCCGAGAAACAACTCGGACACTTCGACCCATTGGGATCTATTGTGGTCCCCTAGATACCTTACTCCTCCTCAATCTCGTTGAAAACTCTTTTCATGAATTTCACAACGAGACTGGGAGATATGAGCCTATAGTCTTCTGGTCTTGGATATCCAGCCCCTAGGAGACTCATTCGCTTACCAGCCAGTGCATCGCATGTGCAAAGAAGGTGCTCCATGCGCTCCGTATGTTCCCCACACAACCTGCACATGGGTGTCGCGGTTAGACCCATCTTCATGAGCATGTCGTTGGTTCCAAAGTGCCCAGTAAAGGCCCCAAGCAGGTAGCGGATTTGCCCCCTGCTCATATTCCAAATGCATTCCCGGGCTTTGAACGTAGAGCCTAGGAATTTCTTGGAGTGTTGTAGACCGGTGCTAGATAGCCAATGAGTTCGCTGTCTGTGATCTGCAAACTCCCTAAATGCGGCTTTTACGAGGCACGTCGAGATGCCTACACATGGTTCTGGACCCACAAAGTCATTTGCTGAGCCCTCTTGCCAGTTCATCTCCCATTTCGTTACCATGGATTCCTTTGTGCCGAGGGACCCACATCAGTCTTACCCTGTTGTGCTTCCCAAGCCTGTTTAGGGTTTGGACAGCATCCAGAATAAGTCCGGAGTCCACTTTGTAGGATGCCATGGCTTTGATTGCAGCCTGACTGTCACTAAGAATATATATGGATTTACCTCTGGTTCCTCTATCTATATTCTCTTGAGCACAGGTTATTATGGCATAAGTTTCCGCTTGGAATACAGTTGCCATTTTCCCTAGGCTTTTGCTACATTTGTAACCTTTTGCGTATATTCCCGCCCCTGTACCTGATTCCATTTTGGATCCATCAGTGTACCACACCAGACTGTCTTGTTCTGGTGGATCGATTCCCTTCGTCCAGTCCTCTATTGTAGGGATTTGGACCTTGAAAGACCTTTCAAACACAAACATAGTTTGCATTTTATCGGATAACATGCTTGTTACCCGATCCAGGCCTTCATTCCCGTCAAACTTTGTATGTTTGGTCCTTGGCTTAGAGGCATCCCATAGTCCAGCCACAGCAAGTCGATGTAATGTCTTCCTTGCCTCGAATTCAACCATCTTATGCAAAGGAGGGATATTGAGGTATCTCTCAATCGCTGCCGTAGGTGTTGTCCTGAAAGCACCCGTGATGCCTAGACACACTGTTCTTTGTAATCTGGTGAGTGGCGCTTTGCACGAGGCAAGCTTTGTTCTGGGCCACCACACTATGCTGCCGTATGTGATAATAGGTATTATCACTGTCCGGTACAGCCATCGTATCACTTTGGGCTTTAACCCCCAAGTTTTACCGTAGGTGGAACGACACATGCCGAACACTCGTAGGGCTTTCGTCGTAATATTTTCCACATGAGTTTTCCACCTGAGTTCTTTATCAAGCGTTACACCCAGATATTTAACTTCGGTAGACCAGGGCAGCTTTATTCCATTGAGGGAGAGCTCTCCTAGGTTTCCTAGTTGTCTCTTCCTCGTGAATGGAACAATGACTGCTTTGCTTGGGTTGATAGAGAGGTGGTTCTTTGTACACCATTCCTCTGTCATCCTCAATGCCTGTTGTAATAATCCAGAGACTATGTTCGGGAATTTACCATTAACCATTATGGCTATGTCATCTGCATAGCCTACTGTGTAGAATGGTCCAGTATTGAGCTTGGTAAGTAGCGAGTCTACTACCAAGCACCATAATAATGGTGACAGCGTGGAGTGCTGCGGACAACCTCTTGTTGTTTTTGCACTAAGTCTGTCTCCCATCAGTTCCGATCTGACTATTCTGCTTCTCAGCATATAGTCAATCCAGTTGCACGTGGTATCATTGATGCCATGTTCCTTTGCAGCGATGCGTATGGACTCAAATGTTGTCTTGTCGAAGGCTCCCTCTATGTCGAGGAAAGCCCCGACACAGATCTCTTGTCCCTCTAGCGCAGCCTCGGCTCGACTCGCAACATAGTGCAATGCCGTTTCTGTAGATTTGCCAGGGCTGTAGGCGCACTGTAGTTTATGTAGAGGGAAGATTTTAAGTGGTCCCTCTCTTAGGTACCTGTCTACCAGTTTCTCCAGAGCTTTTAAGAGAAAGGATGATAGACTAATTGGCCTGTAAGCTTTAGCTTCTTCGTAAGTCGGTCTACCTACCTTCGGTATAAAAGTGACTTTGACTTCCCTCCATGCCTTGGGTACGTACCCAAAGGCTATGCAGGCTCTGTAGAGCTTACTCAAATGAGGTATCAAAACAGATGCCCCTTCTTGCAATAGTATTGGGTAGATGCCATCCGGACCAGAGGATTTGAGAGGCTGGAAGCCCGCTATGGCAAGCTTCAGTTTATTCTCATCTACCACTTTCTTTGCCGTGAGCCAGTTATTTTTGGACGTGTGCCTTGTGAGCTCGTCCCTTGTGACTGGTTCCTCTTCATCGCTGTCGCGCAGTATACATTCCGGGAAGTGAGTTCTAAACATCACGCCCAGAGTGTCCTGTCCAGTTTCCGTTAGATACCCATTCTCATCCTTTACAGATGATAGTGGGTTTGTCTTAGTCATGGACATTGCTTTGCACAACCTCATTCCATTTGGCAGAGCTTCGATGGAGGTGCAATGCTGCCGCCAACTAGTTCTTTTGGCCTTGCAAACGCATGTTACTAAAAGAGCTATGAATATAAATGTGGATGGATGGAGAGGGAGGGGACGGCCGATAAAGAGATGGATGGACTGTGTGAGGAGTGATATGAAAGAAAAGGGAGTCAGTGATAGCGTGACGGGGGACAGGACGGTATGGAAGAAGAAAACGTGTTGCGCCGACCCCAAGTTATATGGGACAAGGGCAGGCAGATGATGAATCGCATTAACGTAAACGCCAATTTCTATTGAAACTGGATAAGTGCTGTCTGGTGACGGTAAGAAGAAACCTCCTTTTAATATACATTTTGACATAAAAGATCGTTTACGTTATCACGAGTGAGTACGTTAAAACTAAGAATAAGCACACTGTAAAAATGTCACCGGAAAACTTAGGTGAAGTGAACATGAACTGAACTATCAATTTAGCCAATCAAGGAAGAAATACAGTTTAGTTCAAGAGTTTTCACTGTGAAAAGTAAAATTACAGATTTAGTTTACAGATTAGAATATTCAAATATTTTGAAACCCAGAACTGCTTCAGTCAATTAGACTGCAGTATAGACAGACAATATTATATGTATAGAAAAATTTGCAATTACGTACCTGCTTCTTTTTTCATACTTGCAAATCAAGTATATCCATAATAATATTATAAATGTGAAAGTAACTCGGTCTGTCTGTCTGTTAATTTTTTACGATTAAATCGCTGAACCGATTTAGATTAAATTTGGTATGGAGATAGTTTGAGACCCTGGGGAGGACATAGGCTCTTTTTGTAAAAATCATGAAGGGGAAAAAAAATGTATGAAACTTCTTATTAGGGCGTCCGATTTGCTTCAAACTTTGCGGAAGTATAGTTTAAAATAAATGGATAATCAAAGTGTGCGTATTTTTGAACTAGGTACTCCTAAACGGGGTTGGTGTTTTATAGATAAGGGATAGAAATTCTTTTCATGAAGCTGATATTTGGCAGGTGGGTAGTTTATAGATAGTAAAAGTTAGCTAAGATACTGTTTGTAAATTCACATTTTAATGGGGAAAACTGGGGAAGCTGAACTTAGTATAAAACTTTTTACTGCGGCATTCAATTTTGCTTGATAACTTGCAGAAATGTTTTTGATAACAAATGATTGAACTCTGCATATTTCTTTTTTAGTAGAAAATTCTTCTGTTTTCATTACATGGAGAAAATAAGAGTACCAGTTATGCTTATGCGAAATATTGATGCTACCCGATTATTTAATGGGACGAGGCTTCGTATTACACAATAAGGGCAAAATATAATAAGTGCCACTATATTAACAGGTGTGGGAAAAGGGGAAAGCGTGTTCATACGTCGAATCGCCACTGACCCCATTTAAATTCAAAAGACTCCAGTTTCCAAACAAACTTAATTACTATTAACAAAGTTCAAGGGTATAGCAGGGGTGCATTTGGAAAAGCCATGCTAATGTAATAATATTAGATACTGTTTAACTGCATCAAGCTGATTCCAATGTAGTTAGGAAAAGGATAAAGAGATGATGAGGATATAATGAGAGAAATACATATAAACTGAGAACCGAGTTCAAGCTGTGAGAGCATTTACCACAGTCGGATATGCCATCGTCCAATATCAGATGAAATAATGTTGAAACGCGGTCACCATTTTGTGTAATAAAAATAAAACGCTATGGATCAAAATGAAACAAGCAGCAACTCACACTTATATTAATTGATACAGTCCCGTAATACTTACATGTCATGCACATTAATTCAGGCAACTTATTACGCATAATGTGCAAACTTACGTGATTTTTATTATTACCCTGTCACCTACATAGTTGATTAAATACAAAACAAATTGGTGACAACCAAATAATAGTGGTCGTTGTCAAGTTGGTCAGTACCTTTAAAAGTTATTATGGTGTTTGCGTGAACATTAACTATGGGAGAAGGAAGAAAGAAAAAGACAAATGTGAGGTAATTGTCCGATGAAAAGAAGATGTATCGGTGTGTTACGTGAATGATATTGTATATTTGGGGAGTCTTTCTTTAAGAGATTGACTGAATGTGAATTATGGACTTATTAAGCAACATTACTAATACTATAATGAACATAATTCCTAACTCCATATTTTTTTAACTTAACTAGGGTTTTTTCGCAGCAAATATCTTTATTTCCGAACGTAAGTGAAGCAAAAATATTGTAGCAGGTGTGTAGATTCATATTTAGGAGATGCAAACGGCTGCAATGAGGCTGGGCTGTGTAAACAAACTTACGCTTTGAGCTGTCAGCGACAAACCTTGTAAGGCTTGGCTTTGTTGATGCAGTCCTACCTTGCCTGGCTCGTTCAGAGACGGCAAGGTGGCGTGGTCTTGAGGGAGAGCGCTACGGTCGTGTAGATCCTCAAGGCAAGTGCGGTGATTTTCCTTCTCGTGGTTGCCGCCCTGTTTTTGGTCTAATTCCCTATGAAATAGACGTAACAGAAATCACCGGGCGACGTATCACAGGGGTGGTGAGGTCATGCCCTTGGGTGTCCAATGACCTCCCGCGTGTTTGTGCCGTGTTTAACTTCTCTGAGGCAACACTCCACTTTGGCCCGGATTTCTTAACAATATTCTTTATTGTACAACAAGACATTACATTTAAACAATTTGATAACATATTTCATGTACAAAGGCGAGCTTAACCCCAAATGGAATTTTGTTCCAGCAAACCTTTGAGTGATAGAGATCATAATAGAGGGCAGTAATCCATTGTACAATATATATACCTATATAGTAAGATGAAACTAGTTACATAATAATACATAAAATACCTACCTACGTTTATAAAGATAAATACATATATATATAATACATATATAATTCATTGCGTTGAAAGGAAATGCTCCTTAATTTTTCTCTTGAAGACATCGAGAGAAGGGCTATCGTGTATGGAGTGTGGAAGAGCGTTCCAGAGATGCACTGCATTAACAGAGAAGGAGCCATCGTAGCGACTAGAAATGTGACGAGGAGTACGAAGGAGAAGCGAAGTGGCCGTGCGACATGGCTTACCCCTTGGGATGAGGTAGTCAAACCGTTCGCGAAGGTATTGAGGAGAAGTAGGATTGTGCAGGATAGTATAGAGAAGGGATAGGATATGGGTATCTCGCCAACGCCGAATCGGCAGCCACTTCAATCTGGTCCGAAAAAAATAAAGTGGATGCACAAGTTCTGCAGTCGTTCGAGTTTGTTTAGGAGTACCTCCGTTGCATCAAGAAAACAGACATCCGCATAGTCTATAAGCGGTAGAAGAAGAGATTGAGCAAGAGTGACCTTAGTATGAAACGGTAAGAATTTTTGGAGACGTTTAAGAGACTGAAAAGAGTAGAAGACCCTCCTACTCACCTCAGCGATATGAACCTCCCAAGAGAGATTAGTGTCTATATGGACGCCCAAGTTTTTCGCACTTTTAGAATAATATATGGGCATTGAATTATACAATACTGGCGGGAGAGACTGGGGATCCAACAGATTGAGCATGTATTTGCCACCAATAATGAGCGCTTGAGATTTAGTTGGATTCAGGAGGAGTCCAAAGGATTTAGTCCACTTGTTGATATTTTCCAGGTCATCATTGATGGCAGCCACAGCCTCAGCGAGTTCATTCACTTTAAAATGGCGATACAACTGCAAGTCGTCTGCATAGAGATGAAAGTTAGAAGTTAGGACCTTAGTAATAGCATTTATAAAAATTGAGAAAAAAAGAGGAGAGAGCACACCACCTTGAGGAACGCCTGCAGCCAAGTCCCACCATTCAGAGGAATCCTCATCGGATCTAACAGACTGCGAGCGACCTCGAAGATAGGATTTGAACCACTCAATTACCGGAGCTGAGACATTAAGGGAGGAAAGTATTCCTAAGAGAATGTCGAAGTCAACTGAGTTAAAAGCACTGCTGAACAGAACCAATATGGTTAGATAGTTTCTTCTTACACGGGAGGCCGTAACTTAGCCAGCTGCGGTCAATCGGCTGCGGGGTCCGGTCAGACGGCCCCCAGGCGAGTTCACTCCCATTGGGGGCTTGCAGACGGCGGCGCTCGCTCGCACCGCTAGTGGTAGAGGGTGTGAGTTAGTGCTGTGCAGTCTAGTGAGCATCTGCTGTGGGACCACCGAAGGGCGGAACTGCAAACCAGCCCACCGGGCATAAGGGTGCTGCCAAAGCTGGCGCGACACGAGACCTTTGCGTTAGAGGTCGAATGACCTCGGACCTTGCGGCCCCGGACACGACCGACAAAGGCAGCACCTCGTCGTCTCCCAGCGGCCGGCATGAATCAGGTCAGCTTCCAGTTGGACGATCTGGGGCGCAGAGAAAAAAGGTGACTCCTACGAAGGGCCCATCAAAGAGACCGCGTGCTGCTCTCAGTGGCGACAGCGGGGGCATAGTGGCCAAGAGGATGAAGACCCAAGGGCAATCATCCTCAACCGGATTCTTTAGGGATGCGGTGGCGGCTGTGAAACTCGCTGTCGTCACAGTCAAGTACCCAGAGGAGTACTTGAAGGCGGAGGACTTGATGCCAATCCAGGAGCTCATAATTGTGAAACTGGAAGAGGCACCGGATTCTCTGCCTGTTCTCCCGGTTGCTCCCGGAGTTGCCGCGGGTGCAGTAAATGTATCCTGCGACAACTCTGATGCAGCTTGTGGTTTTGGGGTGCCATCCACAATGTGGAACTTGGCTCCCTGAAACTCAAGGTCGTCGACGCCAAGGACCTTCCAAAGCCAGTCAAAATGGCATGGAAGAGTCGTAACTTGGCGTTGCAAGACTCTGTCCGGGCCATTCGACTGCTCCAGCGGCTTAATGCTGCAGAAATCAGAAATCATTTATTTTGCAAAGACTGTGGGTACAAAATAAGGTGTTTACATTTTAACAAATAGCTCTTCCACATTCTACCTTACGGCATGCAAAGGTAACAAGTAGGTATATAAGTTTCTAGATCCACTCAGTTGAACAAAAAACAAAAGTACACAAACAAAGTACAGTGGATAGAGGGAACCAATATCATTCATGCATGAATACAATAAATAAAACAATAATCTAATTCTAAAAATAGTAATAAACTAAATAAATTATTAAATTTGCACCAAAATTAATAGATTACCATCATTAACATTATTATTATTTAACATTATAAACTCTTATCAGTCAAAAAATCATGTACTGAATAATAGCATTTATTTATTAATAATGATGTTAGCCTCTTCTTAAATATACTTAATGACTGATCTTTAATAGTATGGGGAATTTTATTATATATGACGGGCCCCATTGACAAAATACTTTTTCTCAGTAATGCTGTTTTGTGCCTACCTGTGTACATTCGATTTTTATATTGTGATCTAACAGATCCTGGCCGTGTTCGTATATCTTCCATTAGTGTAAATAGGTGTCTTTAGTTCTAACAAATATTGCAACTTCAAGTATATACAAAGATGGAAAGGTGAATAATTTTAGAGACTTGAACACAGGTTCACAGCTGTCGGTATTATTAAGACCAGTCATTGATCTTATGCAACGTTTTTGAGCTTTGAATATCCTCTCCCTCTCAGTACAGTTACCCCAGAAAATAACTCCAAATCTCAAAACTGACACAACGAGACCATGGTATGCTGCCAGCACAGTGCGAGTGTTTATTTTTTTTGATAAGTTATATAGTACGTATGCTGACTTACTTAACTTCTTACATACTTCCTCAGAATGCGGTTTCCAAGTTAGTTTATTATCAATTAAAATACCGAGGAATTTTGTAACATTTGTTGATTCCACTTTTTGTCTATTGAATTCCACATCATAATGTTCAGCACGTAAGCGCTGATGAAAATGCATAATTTGTGTTTTTTGGAGATTAATGATTAAATTATTTTGATTTAGCCAATTAATCATTCTTTTCAATGTATTATTAATGTCAGTTTCGTAGTAATATTTATTGCCGCATTTTACTATAGCCGTACTATCGTCTGCAAATAACACCATAGGTTGTTGAATGTGACGAGGCAAGTCGTTAATGTATAAAATAAATAACAAAGGTCCAAGTACACTTCCTTGGGGGACACCAAATTTGACTTCTCTATAGTGAGATAGATATTTATGTTATTTTTTTGTTTTTACACAAATCCTCGATATTTCTGTACATTGCTTTCGATTAGTAAGGTATGACTTTATCAGACTCAAGACATTTCCTCTGATGCCGTACGTGTAAATGTGAGATTTATTTGTTTGCGAAGGTGATCGCCTATACTTCCACAGTAGATTTCTTTGTTTCCGACTGCAAATTCTAATACCCCGAGAAATCCACTTAATCTTTTTGTCAGGTTTAACAATTACCCACTGTAACGGAAAGCAGAGATTGTATAATAAACAAAAAATGTCGATGAAATTGTCGTAGGCTTTATTAGCGTTTTCTGTACCAAATACGTCTGCGAAAGTAAATGACACTGTAAATGATTTTTAAATTTTAACAAATCTTCCTTTGTAAACTTACGTTTCTATACTCTCCAAGAATTAATTATGCATGGTTTATTAACTGGGATTTTTAGTATTTGAGCTGTGTGGTCCGATAAAGCAAGATCCATTATCTCACTATTGCATTTCTGCTTAGAGTTATGCGCTATATTATCTAGGCAAGTTTTGCTCATTAGTCTTGTTGGTTGATTTATCTCCAATTTAAGA
This sequence comes from Orthosia cruda, assembly GCA_964057195.1. NCBI lineage: Eukaryota > Metazoa > Arthropoda > Insecta > Lepidoptera > Noctuidae > Orthosia > Orthosia cruda. Next base: position 13,351,953 of record OZ059838.1, read on the forward strand.
TTGTGACTGAGAAGTAGAGATTCAAAGTCCAAAGTAAATCTATTTCTTTTAATTATGTCTATGTTAAAGTCCCCACACAGAACCACCTTTTTATTTGAATTAGTGCAAACAGTTTTTAATAGAGAGTCTAGGTTGTCATAAAAAAGACTTATGTTCGACCAATTAGGCATATTATTACAGTATTTTGCTTAACTAGTTCTAAAGCACAACATTCTATCACTCCCGCCACTGAAAAACCCGCTATGTTCTTTAATTCTTTGTATTCATAGATATTCTTAATTAGAATGCAGGCACCTCCACGTTTTTGTGTTTTTCTTGCATAACACGCGCCTATCTTAAAGTTAGGTACGTCGATCAAGTTTTCATGACCAGCTATTATGAAATGTTCCGTTATACAGATCACATCTAAATCTATTTTCTTTTGTACCTCTAAATCTATTTTGTTTTGGACCAAACCAGCACACGGGTGCCAGACGACCCCGTGTATGGCACCCTTGGTCCCCTTGTGACGGGTCGAGGTCAATGGCCCCGCCACCTACCATTTTTCGGCCGCAGGGGATAGGGCGAGCGGCCATCGCTATACCGACACTCCTCTTCCCCTGCGGCCCCACCGCGTCCGCCATCAGACGGTGGCGACCCCGTCCAGGCCGCGGAAGGTAGGGAGAGCGGCGCACCGCAATACCGGCACTCCTCTCCCGCCGCGGCCTCCAACCCTCAGCCGCGACATCGTATGAGTTTGGGAGACCGCATACGACATCGCGGCCCGCCTCAGTTGCGATGTCGCCCAAGCAGCACCGCAACCTACATGTTGGCCGCTACGTCGTCGGCTTATCGGCAAAAGCCCTGAGGAGCGGTCCCCTCCTCGGGTTCCTCTTCGCTTCACCGTGGGTGACCAAGCCACGGTTACGAAGCCCCCCCGCCTCGTCAATGCGGGAACCCACCGAGGGGGGGGGGTTAATCCTACCTTGAGGACGGACGACTGGAAGGTCGTGAACACTTTCACTGAGCATCCGTCGTATCGTCCTCATGGACGGGGTGTCCGCTGGGTTCATCAAGGCCGCGGGCTACTCTCTTCGAAGAGGAATTGAACGTTACTCGTCCAAGCTCCTGGAAGAAGTCAAGGGAGAGGCACTCACTGCGGAAGCAGGAGTGTAGCCCTCCGAAGATGGTCCACCGCAGTGTAGGGACCATCGACGAGGTCTCTGCGCAGGACGTAGTGCAGGAGGTAGGGGGATACCCTACCCCTCTATTATACCCTGGGGATACCTGGGTATGTATATATATTTATAGGTATGTATTATAATATGTATAAGATATATTTGTTATACATGTATTTAAACGGCTTATTATTGTTATTTTTGTTTTGTTGTTTGCATTCCACGTTAAATATAAATGCACCTGCCTTGTTATCTCTTCACCACCCTTGGTTGACTGGTAGAGAATGCCTAAGGCATTAAGTCCGCCTTTGTACCTTTGTGCATGAAGTTTAAATAAATAAATAAATACCCTGGGGATTGAGTCGCCAACTGCTCTCGAGGAGGAAGCGATGGAGGAGGTGCCTCAAAACTGAGGCACTCCAGCAACAGCACAAACACAGCAAGATATCCTAGATGGAGGGACTAAGGCGTGTACAAATCAATTTGCCTTATTGCAGAGCCGCTACTGCCCTACTGGCTCGGCAACTGAAGCTTAATACATACGACGTTGCCTTGATACAGGAACCTTATTTGTATAAAGGGACTATATATAGGTGGGAAAGGGGGCATAGTGCTTTATGACTGTCCAACTAATGACGCGAGGACTTGCATCTATATCAGGGGCGGTATAGATGCAATGCCCTTACGTACTCTCTGTTACAGGGATCTAACAACAACTTTGATCCAAGTGGGGACGGGAACAGAGAAAACGAGAATCATCCTTCTCTCTGCCTATCTCCCATATGAAAAAAAGGAACCAGTAACACCACTAATCAGAAGACTGGTTGACTACGGCAACCAAGAATACCCCGACATGATACTTGGCTGCGATGCGATTGCACACCACGTCGTTTGGGGCAGCTCGGATGTTAACAAACGAGGGGAGGATTTCTTGGACTTTGTGGTAAGCTCTTCTTTACAAATCCTTAACGCAGGCAATAAACCTACTTTCAGGACATCTGCGAGAACTGAACTTATTTACCTGACACTGGCTTCAAACAGAGCCAGCGCTCATATTGAAAACTGGCATGTATCGGACGAAATCTCTCTGTCTCACCATAATTATATATGCTTTAGGTTTAGGACGGCGGGAGAAGACTAGACGAAGGGAAACCCAAGGAATACAAATTGGGACTCGTATAGGAGGAACCTCAAAGTAAATCTAGGGAGCCCTAAAGGAAAGCTTAATTCCATACTAGATATAGAATTTGAAGCGGAAAGAATCAAGGTGGGCACCATCGGTACATGGGAAGATAATTGTCCAGAGAAAAAGGTCTTTTGCAAAAAGGTACCATGGTGGACTCCTGAACTAGTTAGAATACGTTAGGAAACACGGCCTTTAATGATGCAAAAGCCAGGCAAGATTTTTCTGGCTATCACAGCATGCTGACGAGGTATAACACGGCGGTACGCAAGGCCAAAATAACTAATTGGAAACATATGCCATAATAACCTGTGCTCTTGAGAATATATATAGAGAAACCAAAGGTACGAGTAAATCCTTATATATCAGTCTCAGTGACAGTCAGGCTCCAATCAAAGCCATGGCATCCTAAAAAGTGGATTCCAGACTTATCCTAGATGCTATCCAAGCCCTAATCAGGCTTGGGAAGCATAACAGGGTGAGACTGATGTGGGTCCCTGGGTGGCACAAAGGGATCCATGGTAATGAAATGGCAGATGAACTGGCAAGAGAAGGTCAGCAAATGAAATTTGTGGTTCCAGAACCATGTGTAGGCATTTCGACGTGTCTCGTAAAAGCCACATTTAAGGAGTTTGCAGATCACAGACAACGAACACACTGGCTGTCTACTACTGCTCTACAACACTCCAAGAAATTCCTAGGCGTTCAAAGCCCGGGAATGCATCTGGAATATGAGCAGGGGGCAAATCCGCTACCTGCTTGGGGCCTTTACTGGGCACTTTGGAACCATCGACATGCTCATGAAGATGGGTCTAACCGCGACACCCATGTGTAGGTTGTGTGGGGAACATACGGAACGCATGGAGTACCTTCTGTGCACATGCGATGCACTGGCTGGTAAGCGAATGAGTCTCCTAGGGGTTGGATATCCAAAACCAGAAGACTATAGGCTCATATCTCCTAGTCTCGTTGCAAAGCTCATGAAAAGAGTTTTCAACGAGATTGGGGAGGAGTAGATTATCTAGGGGAACACAATAGATCCCAATGGGTCGAAGTGTCTGAGTTACTTTTCGGCCCCTCCACAAGATAAGATAAACGTGCAGTTAAAGTAGGTTAATCTGTTTAGCATATTTAATTTACGTATGAAGAAGCTAGGAATTATTTATTATGTAGTGGTTTTAGGGCTTATTAATTTCAAGCAGTTAATCATAGTGAGAGAGATTCGCATTTATGTTTTCTATCATGTTGTTTACCAACAATAACATTACCAGATACTGATAGTAAATTACAAAAATAATAAAAAGACATATACAAGATGAAAAACATGTTGTGCAGTCGGAGGATAACTTTGGTTTCGGTCAGCCAGCACGCGAATATGTATGCGTCCAAAATCCGTCATTTTTCTATTTTCCAATTGTAATGTGTAGCCAGTGGCAATTGCAAGGTTAAGACGAATCGATTGACGTAAGAATCATCAAATTCGCCAACGCGTTTGGACTCTAGAACGCCACATAGGCACAAACATACATACATAAGCTGATAAACACATTACCCTCCTTCAGCAGTCGGATAAAACGGATGTTTGTACGTTTCTATAACCGACTTCATTGAATCTCACGTCAAATTTTATTGATATTGAGGTATAATATATACCAGTTGATCAGTCCGGAACCTCCACTTCCAGAAGTTGACAGTACTGCTATTTTGCTAGGGGATTTAAATATATTGGAACGTCTTAAACTCTTACAAATGCTAATTTCCTTCTTCTTCTTCTCATCGACTATTCCATGTTCTTAAACTAAATCCAATACCTACTCAGCCATTTACATAGCCCGCTAGCCTCAAAGTAATATTTAGTGTGACTATCGTCATCATCTTCCTGCCCTTATCCCAAGTTGTCTTGGGGTCGGCGCAACACGTTTTCTTCTTCCATCCCGGTCTGTCCACCGTCACGCTATCACTGACTCCCTTTTCTTTAATATCACTCCTCACATAGTCCATCCAACTTTTCTTTGGCCTTCCTCTCCATCCACATTTGTATTTATAACTCTTTTAATAACATGCGCTTCATCCCTCCTTATCACATGACCATACCAAGACAAACGGTTCCCTTTCAACTTTTCTGTCACGTGCGCCAATTTCAAAGTTCCTCATATATACTCATTTCTCACTTTATCCATTCTCCTCGCACCGCACATCCATCTCAATATTCTCATCTCAGCTACATGCAATCTCTTTTCATCCGTCTTTTTCACAGCCTGACATTCTGATGCATACAATACGATAGGTTTAATCACGGACTTGTAGATTTTCCCGAATATCGTAAAATCATAAATTAGTATCTGCGCAGGTAGAATATTTTACTTGGAAGTGTGCATAGGTCAATGCGTATCAATATAGTCTTGATCTTTATGTGAATTATAATTAGGTACAGGTACGTTCCGTTCTTTTGTTTTCTTTGTCACGTAGGTGCATTAATTTGTTTGCGTAGTTAGATAATTTTTGTACCTACTAATATTTTCCATGACTGGCTTATGGCGAGGTTGTGAGACATCGAACGTCTAGCCTAAGCTTAATTTTCATGAATGATATTTGATAGTAGAATAGACTGCTGCAGGGTTGCCTGGAAATATTTAGCCGCAATTACCTTAGTTACATAAATTGAAATCAGTGTTTACATCAAATATATGTTTTTTTTTTTTAAAGAAAGAGGAGTAGAAAATAAATGAGGTTGCCAGCTCTCAGAAGGCCGCAATATGTGAAGCTAGATGTTGTTGCATACGCACCCACGATACAGGACGAATTCTTAGTGTAGGGCTATTTGGAGGAGATCTCCTTTTTTTTTGCGTCGCGAAATGCTCATGCATACTGCACTACCACGGGGAGATATGGGCAGTTATGTGGGACTCTACCTCTGGCACCCTTGGTCACCCTGTGACGGATCAAGGTCTGTGAAGGTCAATGGCCCCACCACCTACCATTTTTCGGCCGCAGGGGATAGGGAGAGCGGCTAACGCAATACCGACACTCCTCCTCCCCTGCGGCCCCACCGCGTCCGCCATCAGATGGTGGCGACCCCGTCCGGGCCGCGGAAGGTAGGGAGAGCGGCGCACCGCAATACCGGCACTCCTCTCCCGGCCTCCAACCGTCAGCCGCGACATCGTATGGGACCTGGGAATCTCCATAAGACATCGCGGACCGCCTCAGTTGCGATGTCGCCTGTTACCAAGCGGCACCGCAACCTACTAGTTGGCCGCTACGTCGTCGGCTTAATCGGCAAAAGCCCTGACGAGCGGCCCCTCCTCGGGTTCCTCTTCGCTTCACCGTGGGTGACCAAGCCACGGTTACTGAGCCCTCCCGCCTCGACAATGCGGGAACCCAACGGGGGGGGGGGGGGGGGGCAGGCGATCTGCTATTATTCGAAATGATAAAAATTGGTACTACCTTAAAAGCAAACTTATAATGAATGCCTGAATTCTGTTAGATAAGCTAGTTTACCTATTTTCGGGCATTTACTATGTTGTTTTTACCAAACAATTAGGTCCGCTTTAAACGAACCTGAATTCCACTGCCCTTACCAAACAGAAATTACACATTTAAAAGGTTTGTGTTTGTACCTTTGGTAATATTTACTGTTTTTTCATAAAGCCAGTTCATTTAAAGATGATTGCTTTAGATCTACCGAAATCTCATGGCAAATAGGGAAATAAAAATTGGTTGTATGCAATACTGGGGAAATTGGATTAAACGATCTTGATACTGTTTAATTTTTATGTCTTTAGTATTAATGAATATGAAGTACCTATATTATAGTAGTCACTGCGGATCTTTATATCTCTGCAGTTGGCTCTGCCAACCATTGAGCAAGAAACAGTTTGTCATCGAGTATACTGCATAGAATAAGTGAGATAGGACGATGCGACATTCGTAAGCCAGTGAAAGTGACAGGTATACAATGCTATGATCAACTTCAAAAATAGCTACCACTCAGGGTCTTGTAGCCAATTGAAAGACACAAAGATCCGCTTTGAGTATTACAGGTATGTGTATGAAGAATGTTGTTATACATCGGGTTCTTAACATAGGAAAATATGTCATGAAAAATAAATCAATCGTATATTAATTTATGTACAAATTTATTAATATCACTTAAATCATACTAATAACTTAACACCTTATTGAGAACTAGAAAACGATTCCAAGAACTCCACTTGCATTTCAAAAACTTGTATCTTTGTAATTTTATGTTATCTCTCTCCATCAAAATGGTTATTTTTGATTGGCATTTAATATAATCAAAACCAGTTACCTTATGTATAAGTCTGTAAAAAATAATAAAATTTATCATGTTAATCAAACGATAGCTTAGTAATTCATCATTATCATCAGTCAATATACGTCCCACTGCAGGGCACAGATTATTACTTAATATTTTTCTTTCCTCAAACATTCTCAACCTCCGTTGAAATCAATACCTACCTAGTAGAACAATTTGTTACAGTTTCATTACTGTTGGCATTTCCTTCCGACCATCATTAAATGTGCCCTCACCTACGATTAACCGTATAGTAGTACTGGAAACCCTATAAAGAATCTACAATTAAGTCAGAAAAATATAAATTAACTAAAAGTATCAAAACAACTCACTCCAACATACCGGTCCACTGTACGAGACGCTTTAAAATTAAATGTTGAGTTTGATTTACGCTTTCTTCTTCCCATATTTTACGATACACATTGAAAACAATATGTCTCGCTTGAGATCGAAGTGGCTTTTTCGAAATTTTCACAAAAACAACAAATTGTAAATAAAATATAACAAAATTTCAGCAGCGGTTGACAAATCTCGTAATTTGATTTGACAGGTGACAATTGACATTGCCATATGAAAATCACAATTTAAAAAACAAAAAATATGCCATGAGATTCCGGTTGACCTATACCATCAAGGTGGCCATTGAGTGGTTTTGTATTGTGCAATACAGAGCATAGCATAAGGAGTCAACATGCTCGTACATCAGAATGGCACAAATTGTAGCAGGTACTATGCGATGCTCTCACTATTCATACCTAAATCGAATTTCTGTATACGTGCTTACAGGTTTTCATACAATGGGACTGAAAACAATGTTTTTGCTATATTTTATATTGTTTGGCAACCTGTAAGCACTAAGAATTCCTCCTGTATCGTGGGTGCGTATGCAATAACATCTAGCTTCAAATATTACGGCTTACTGAGAGCTGTCAACTTTATGTTTTTCTATTTTCTACTCCTCTTTCTTTCAAATGACGACGGGTTCTCTTGAAAAATTCATATATTTGGTGTTAACTATCAAACATCAATTACAATTTATTTAACTAAGGTAATTGCGGCTAGATATTTCCAGGCAACCCTGCAGTAGTCTATTCTACTATCAAGTATCGTTCATGAAAATATTAAGCTTAGGCTAGACGTTCGATGTCTAACAACCTCGCCATATGCCAAATGAATGGAGTCATGGAAAATATTAGTAGGTACAAAAAATATCTAACTACGCAAACAAATTAATGCACCTACGTGACAAAGAAAACAAAAGAACGGAAGTACCGAACCTAATTATAATTCACATAAAGATCTAGACTATATTGGTTCGCATTGACCTATGCACACTTCAAAGTAAAATATTCTACCTGCGCAGATACTAATTTATGATTTTACGAAATTCGGGCAAATCTACTAGTCGGTGATTAAACCTATCGTACTGTATGGATCAGAATGTCAAGGTGTTAAAAAAGACGGATGAAAAGAGATTGCATGTAGCAGAGATGAGAATATTGAGATGGATATGTGGCGTGAGGAGAATGGATAAAGTAAGAAATGAGTATATATGAGGAAGTTTGTTTGTTGAAATTGGCCTACGTGACAGAAAAGTTGAAAGGGAACCGTTTGTCTTGGTAAGGTCAAGAGATGAGGAGGGATGAAGCGCATGTTATTAAAAGAGTTATCAATACAAATGTGGATGCAGAGGAAGGCAAAAGAAAATTGGATGGACTATGTGGACTATATGCAAGAAAAGGGAGTCAGTGATAGCGTGAGGGTGGACAGAACGGGATGGAAGAAGAAAACGTGTTGCGCCGACCCCAAGCAACTTGGGATAAGGGCAGGAAGACGATGATGATGACGATAGTCACACTAAATCTTACCATATGCATTTGAGGCTAGTGGTTTAGTGACTACGGTCCTCAGTAATGAGGGACTACCTCATTATTGAGGACCGTGGTCACTAAACCCTTTTAATGGACAATCTGCCTCCATTGGCAACATGAAAATTATAACTGTTTAAGAGTCTTTGGTCAACTCGACCCAACCGAAATGGACCCGCGATCACTCAATCAAATCACATTCTGAATAGGTCAACTGGAACCACTGCTCAATTTCACATACGCCTCAAACGATCTTACCTATATTACGGTAAAGGGTAAATAAATAAAGAAGAGGAATAAGCATATGGGTAATTATAATACAGAAGATAAGGTATGTAATAATGAACCATGTGACCGTTCTTGGGAGGTTTAATACAATATGTAAAATCACATCCAATAAAACCTGATGCTTAAATTATTATTTAGTCTTAACACGCTATATTAGACTATTCTGCAGTTAAACTACGGCCAAAGCCTTCAGACACTTCACAGCTTGAAAGCTTTTAGTCCCATCCAGTAGTAAAATAGAGTAAATCTGATACTTTTACACAGAACATCCGTAGTTCCAGGATCGTTTTTAACGGATCCGTCGCTACTGGAGGTGATATTCACATCGCATTTACAGTATCCGTCGCTACCCGTGTTCAAACTATATCCAGTCAGTGTACCACCAACTTTTTACAAGGATGGACGTTCTCGTGTTGTATTGGTACCATCGTCTGCGTCAGAGCAAACCACGGCGTTATTGGCAGCCTGTAAAACCAGTAAAGCCTGTACACCTGTAAAAAGGATTGCTGTATATTTTGTCGGATCGATATTTTTTACTGGATCTGGAATAGTGTGAACTCGCTCATACAACTACATGCTTACGTCAGCGCCGCATGAAAACGTATACGATAAAGCAGACCTCTGTGTGAACGAAAACTAAGCTAAATATATTGGTACTCGTATTCTAGGTTCAATTATAATTCTAAATCCGTCACTTCTTTTCAGTATAATGTCTCCTAGAAGCTTGAAATCTTTCTCAGGTACTGTGGATGTAGTCTCGTAGTTCCTTAGAATTGTTGATAGTAGAATCTTGAGCTTCAGTAAAGCGTATTTGCGACCTGAAAAAAAATATTGGTAAAAATCGATTTATCTAATATGTTATTGACTTAAAATGTGATTGACGTAACAAGAACTAAACTTGAATCGTTGAAAGTACGTTTGAAAGCCTGATCAAGTAAAATGTAAACTACATAGATGAAATGAAAGTAGATTAGGGTAAATAATAAGAAAATAAGTTTAGTTGCGCTTACAGCACAATAACAACCGATAGACTCAAAATGTAACATTTTTTAACATGGGTACTAACCGACACAGCTTCTGGGTCCAGCGCTGAAGGGAATGAAGCTGTAGTAGTGCCTGTTCGAAGAGTTCTCAGGTAGGAAGTTGTCAGGATTGAAAGTCTCAGGTTCTGTGTAGTACTTGGGACAACGGTGGACCTTGTAGGTGCCGATGACGATGGTGGCGCCAGCGGGGAGCACGTAGTTGTTCGTAACTGGAAATTAAATTATATTTATTTTATTTCTCCATAAAATTGTACAATTTTGAACATTATGATTAAATTATTAAAGCTATTACATATATGTCAAAAATAATAATGAGCAACTGCGCCTGAGCTAGGCCGAGCCTGTATTTCAGGACGCAGTTCACTTGCCAGACATTATGAACAATACAACAGTGGTTACGATTACATAATATTATATAACTTTAAAGCAAAATAACATTTTACAACAGAAAGAGTGAGTGTTGTGTGTGGTGTGCTTGTGTTGAATGTGTTTGAGTGAGTGTTGTGTGCTTTTGTTTGGTGTGTTTAATAGTTTAACATTATCTTAATGTTTTAAGAAGTTCTTCTGTAGTTTCATAATCACAGGTAAATAAGAAATATTTAAGTGTTAGTAACCGTGTAATCGTTATTTGAGATTAAAGTTTACCGTCATAGTTTCACAGCACAAAATAAACAGCCAGGCTGTATCTTGGTGGCTTAAACACAATATTCTCTTTCGTATTACGACTGTCTAGAATAAAGATCTGTAACCAGTAATACCTACCAATCTTAACATCGCGATTCAGTTTCCTTGCGATGACAGGCACAGGCGGGTACAACCTCAATGATTCAAGGATCACCCTCTCGAGGTATTTCATTTGAAGAGTGTCGGCGAAGGTGGCTGGTCTATCAGAGTCACCGAAGATCTCATACAGCTCGTTGTAAACCTTCGCTTGGATGTCTTTGTAGACACCCAGAAGACATAGAACGAAACTGGAACCAGCAGCAGTGGTGTCGTGACCCTGAAACATTTGCATTCAAAACAGTTAGATTTATCTGCTTTGAAAACAATTACTTTACTTATGACACATTTGAGAATCTGAAAATGGTGATTGTGAAATTAAAACAGAAAATAATATTCGAACATTGTCTAATAATTCTTATAAGTCTACAATTAGAAAAAGTCGGTTAAGACATAGAAGATTGTTCTCATCGTACGTATCGGCTCTAAATCGACATGGTGTTGTGCATTTCAACATAATTTCAAATCATAAAAAAATGTAATCTTACCTCAAACATAATAGTATCCACTTCTTCTTTAATTTCATGGTCAGTTAACTGATGAGTCCCGTTTTGAGCAGACTCGATCATCAGATCCAAGAATGCAAGGCGTTTCTTCTCTCCTTTGGAAAAAATAATATTATCATGTCATGTAACTTCTCTACAACATCAGGATAAAATGCCATTACACTTAAATGTTCGTAATAAATATTAAAACGAAATGCCTGGATCATAACTACATTCAAGAATATTAACTTTAAAACATTCGCGTTTCATAATTGAAAAACAATATAACACGGGAATTTAACGCAAAGATTTCGATTATTTTTGAATTGTCTGCCCCAACGGAGCCACACCGAGACACCAGTCGTCTACCCGGGACCACGGTCGTTGCAACACGGCCGAAACGTCGTGTGAAATAGGAAAATAAATAATCGGAATCATCGCGTTAAATTCTTGTGATATATTGTTTTACATTCAAGAATATTAGGGCGACTGGTTTATACGCTTTTATTTTGCTATTTTATTATCTGCTTCTTTATCGAGGCATAATAGAAGAGAACATTTTATCTTCTAAATCTTAACTAAGAATATACGCCGTTTTCTTACCAACATCATTTTCATCATTGAAGTCCAAATCATCGCGGTACCCTTTGAATACTGTATCAGAAAGCGTTTTGTTATCAGTAGCTAGAACATTATCATCATCAGTATTTTGTGTCAGCTCAGCTAATGTTGGTGGAATAACACCATTCGCTTTGTTTATGGCATACGTCTGTTTCTTATTCTTTATTACCTGAAATATTAAGAAAAATTGTCTGTATTATAATTATTTAACACTCAATCTGCCTAGCCTTTGCCCAATTATGTTAGGGTCAACTTCCAGTCTAACCGGATTCAGCTGAGTACCAATGTTTTACATGGAGCGTCTGCCTGCCTGATCTCCACAACTCAGTAGCTAGGTAACACAATTCCCCTTGGCAAGACTGTTGTCAGATTTCTGACTACCAGTAACGACTGTCAAAGATCTTCAAATGACAGCCGGGACCAACGGCTTAACGTGCTTGCCGAGGCACCGAGGAATCTCACAATGAAAGATGGTAACCCATCCACGGACCGACCTCGGCAAGCGATGCTTAACCTTAAATATCGAGCCGTGCGGCTGTTATTATTAATTAGTTAACACTAATATCGTTAATTCATTTAATTCAGTTATTAAAATTATTTTGTTAACCCCCTATTCTGAGAGAACATACTATAATATATCTTTGTGGCAAATTTCATTCAGATCCGTTTAACTGTTCTGGCGTGATTGAATAACAACCGTCCATCCATCCAAACTTTCGCTTTATAATCCCCGACGGAAAAAGAGGGGTGTTATAAGTTTGACGTGTGTTGCTGTGTATCTGTGTGTCTGTCTGCGGCATCATAGCGCCTCAACGGACGAACCGATTTTGATTTAGTTTTTTTTGTTTGAAAGGTGGTTGTGTCAAGAGTGTTCTTAGCTATGAATAAAATCGGTTTAGCCGTTCAAAAGTTATGGGCTAAAACGCCCACCGCTGTTTGAATCAGGATGTTTTCGCAAGATAAATGAGTCGGGGGTTTTTTTAAATTTTGAAATTTTACTTGTTTTATTGTTAAAATAAATAGTTGTGGGATGTAAATTATATAAGGTTATGCAATTTAAAGTCTGGAGATGAGCATTGCATGGATAATAAAAATATATCTGAGTAAATAAATAAATAATGTAGATACAATAGCTTATATTTGACTTAATTATAATACCCACGCTAAATTATATATATATCTACAAGCAAGCAATATAAATCATCATCTTCCTGCCCTTATCCCATGTTACTTGGGGCCTGCGCAACACGTTTTCTTCTTCCATACCGTTCTGCCCCCTGTCACGCTACTACTGACTCCCTTTTCCTTCATATCACTCCTCACACAGTCCATCCATCTTTTCTTTGGCCTTCCTCTCCCTCTCCATCCATCCACATTTATATTCATAACTCTTTTAGTAACATGCGTTTCATCCCTCCTCATCACATGACCATACCAGGACAAACGGTTTCCCTTCAACTTTTCTGTTACTGGCGCCACTTTCAAACTGCCTATAATATACTCATTTCTCACTTTATCCAATCTCGTCACGCCGCACATCCATATCAACATTCTCATCTCTGCTACATGCAATCTCCTTTCATCCATCTTTTTCACAGCCCAACATTCTGATCCATACAGTATGACAGGTCTAATCACGGACTTGTATATTTTACCCTTTAACTTGAGGGGCATTCGTGGATCGCAAGTTGTTCCAGTGACTTGTCGCCATTTCATCCATCTTGAGTTGATCCGGTGCTTTACGTCTCGGTCTATTTCGCTATCACCTTGGACAAGCGACCCTAGGTACCGGAAGTCGGAGCAGATTGGTATGGGCGCTCCAGCGAGAGTTATGGGCACGGAACTGGAGAGACCGCCAAAATCGCAAAACAAGTATTCAGTTTTGCTTCTGCTCAATTTCAGGCCAACACTCTCCAGTCTGCGCCACCTTACCTCCAAACTGCTCTGGACCTCTAGGCCACTCTCGGCAACCAGCATAATGTCTTCGGCAAACAGCACACACCAGGGTGCCTCTTCCTGTATGTCCAACGTCAGAGCGTCCATTATCAACAGGAAGAGGTAGGGACTGAGGGCCGACCCTTGGTGCAAGCCGACCGCCACACTGAATCTGCAGTATTGCCCACTGTAGACCTAACTTCGGTACTGCATCGACTGTACATCGCTCTGATCAACTCTACGTACTTGCCAGGCACTCCTTTCTTCTTAAGGGCCCACCACAAAACCTCACGAGGAACCCGGTCGTATGCCTTTTCGAGGTCAAGGAACACCATATGCAAGTTTTTATGTGCACCTCTGTATTTCTCGCACAACTGGCGGATTGCGAAAATGGCATCCGCTGTACCTCGACCCGGCATAAAGCCAAATTGGTTCTGGGATATTTCACTCTCTTCTCTCAGCCGCCTTTCAATAACTTTCTCCCAAACTTTCATAATATGTAACATTAGCTTTATTCCTCTATAGTTGTTGCACTCCAGCACATCACCTTTGTTTTTAAAGATGGGCACTAGTGAACTCTTGCACCATTCATCAGGTATGGCTTCTTCCCGCAGCAACTTATTGAAGAATAAAGCTAACCACGTCCATCCATCTACGCGCAATACCTTCCATACTTCAACTGGTATTCCGTCCGGAACAACTGCCTTTCCATTCTTCATTCCATTTACTGCTATTCTTACTTCATCC